>OMLP01000529.1:0-23470 GCA_900302685.1 Spondyliosoma cantharus | reverse complement strand
TGAAAACTTTTTTTTTTTTTTTTTTTTTTTAAAATCTTCTGACGTAGCGAACATATAACTGTTTCCGCTCCAAAACAGAAGAAACAAAAAATAAAGGCAGATTTAACATTCGCCATGTTTTTTGTTGCCGGTTTGACTGGTGTTCATTTACATCCCTTACATCTGCAATGGCATTATAGTTTTCTGACTGGAGAATTGGTGCCGCCCAATGAACCAATTGCTCATGATCACATAACAGTAGTGAATGCAAACAAGCTGTCATCTGCATTTTACTTTTGACAATTTTCTCGAAATTAGAGGCCAAAATTTGTGCTACATTTAGATAGACATGTGGCTACATATAAAAGCCGGACGATATGCCCTTAAAATAATATTGCAATATTTTAAAGCTGTATCACAGTACACAATATATATCTATATAATTTTGAAATCTCCTCAAAAGCACTTCATAAATCAATAATTAAGAAACTGTTGTTAGGATGACTAGTTTTACCTTCTCAAAATAATAACAATCAGATTTTTGATAAATAATCATCAGTAATATGTGTGTAATGACTAAGTGGGTAAGGAGCATTAGAACAAGTAGAACAGTTTAGAAAATGACATCACTTTACTGTTATGCAGCCTTTAAAACCTCAAAAAAACAACACTTATGTTATATCATCATATAACAAGATCCAAAATATATCCAAGAGGATATATAACTCATATCACATATAATATAACGATATAACACTGATATGTCACCCAGCTCTTCTAGAAACGGTAAAATAGGATTAGAAATAGCAATGAACCCCCACATTCCACCGGGCACATCCAACGCTGTGACACTGCTATAGTGTCATCTTACCATGAGAGGGGAGGTGAGCCAGGGACTCCGGAGTTGGCAAAGAGGCCGGTAAGAAACTGTTGTACAATCCTGTGACACAGAGAGAAAATATAAAACAGTTAATGTCACTGCCAAAAATAAGAACACTTAGGATGGCAAGAGCATAAATAGCGCCATCATTATTATTCGTGGGAGTGTGCAAAGCGGAGAAAAGAGCCAAGAGGACGGCAAGGAAGACAGAGGAGGTGGAAGCTGAGCTGGTCAGTTACTCACCCCTCCACAGCAGGTGAGCGGTCCGGCCTACTGCTGCCTCTGGACCGGTATCTCCTCTGGCTGTGCAGGCGAGGGGGGCGTCCTGGTCCCCAGTGGTCCCCAGCTCCTAGTAGACCCCCCATAGGTCCCCCTAGGCCTGCTGGGACTGACCCCCCGATTGGTCCTCCTCCCAAACCCCCCAGGTCACTGAGACCCCCCAAGCGGCCTCCGGGGAGCCGAGGTTCTGAGTCGGGTGTGTCGCCGTCTGTAAATGGCCGCTCCAGTAACAACAGGTGCCATAGCTTCAGGGGAGGAGACAGGTATGGGTTTGGAGAAAGCGGGATTGAGGACAGAAAGACAAAGAGAAGACAAATTTAATCAAAAGTCATATATGATTCCAGTCAATCCTCTTTTACTCCCCAAAATCTCTCAGAGCAGCTCGTACCTCTGCAAAGTGTGTGGCTGTGTCATCTATCCCATTAGCGCCACCCTCTAGGAGACTGAGGGAAAATGCGCACAAGGGGACAAAAGACACAATATTAGAAACATCTACCGAACACTCTACAGGACACTACAGGCTAGTCTGGAACAAAACTGGAAGATGAGACTACAATCTGACACTGCAACATGTGTAATCTTAAATACAAGCAAGAGAAAACATCTGACAGTTTTTATTCCAGACTAACGCTAACGTTCTGTGGAGACGTTAGGTAATTAATATGTATTTTACCTGGAGTCTTCTGTTACTTCCTCGATGAACCCTGAATCACATCTTGGACAGATGTATTCCTGGAAAGAGTCACCACACAAGGTATGTTAGGAAAACTGCGTATTAAAATTTCCTAGAAGCCACGGTGACACATACAAATGTCTTCTTTTATCTGACCAACAGTCCACGACCCAAAAAATATTCAGTTGACAATGATAAGAAGCAAAAAAGCAGCAAGAGGCAAAACAAATATTTGGCATTTCTAATTCATTTCTATAAATCAGTGTAATCAATAATTGATTATCAAAGGCATCGTAGATGAATTTTCTAGACTCATTGTTTCAGATCTACTTCATTGAAATCATTCTGTGGTGAAATGATGTAACTGTTGAACAACAGTCTCACTTTCTGAAAGTAAGAAGGTGTTTGATGTTATTGTGATGTATAAATATCCAGAAAATATTTTCCTACATTCTTCTATTTTAGAGCCATTGGAGATAATCATAAAAGAAATGTCAGACACAATGCTGACTGGTTTGTTCAACAACAAAACACACACTGTCTTTGTGAGGATCATATCAGTCAAATTTCTATGAGGCCAGTGTTTTATGAATGTAGCCCAGTAGGTAGAGCTGGTCTGCCAACCACACCTAAAGTGTGCAGTGTTTTAGAAACCACCTCAACAGAATGAGGAAGGCGTTACAGCTAGTTTATACCGCTGGATCATATGTAAGCCAGGGTGTGTCAACTATGGGAACAGGAGTGAAGTGGGGTCATTTAATATACAGATTAGAGTGGTATGCTTATTTTATAACATGTTGATGAAAAGTAGGTCAAAAACATAGATTTTTCTATTACATAATATATTCATATCATAGCTCAGTACAAATAAAGAGCAATGCTCAAACTCACATGATAAATTAATACCCTCTTTTAGCTTAGTTTACAAAAATAAATTCAGGAATCTAAAACCAGCGTGATGGTCACAATTGGTTGAGAAACCCTGCAGTAAGCAAAAAGTCTTGAGTGAGTTGTGCGTCATTTTCTCATACAAAGATTTTCACATCTGTGTATTAATAGATGTATGATTGAGAGGTGGTCCTTGGGATAGACTGTTGTAGTGTGGGGTGACATTAACCCCGGGTGTTACAGTAGGTTGGCTCAGTGAAGAAGACATGCCACAGGTCTGAGTGTGTCTGAGACAAGCATGCTAGATTAGAATCAGTGACAGAGCAGGCTTGAATTACCCTGAACCATACCATAAAAAAAGGATTCAGCTGACAGATAATCTGGTGGACTGACTTAATGACACAATGACTGCTAGTAGCCAGGAGACAATGTTATACACACACAGTTGCCAGTGTATTCGGTATATTTTGTCCACATAATTTATATCAATCATGCTAATACTAATGAAAAAGATGTAAATGTTTTCATTATTTTCATTTCCAGTTACTCAACCATTTTATCATTTAATTAAAAGTCAAAATGCCATCACAGTTTCCAAAAATACAATATGAAACCTGTAAATAGCTTGTGTTGTTTGTTGATAATAAGTTTACAATCATAGGACCAGCAACTGCTCACATTTAAGATCGAGTCTGACCGTTACAGTCAGTCGGGCTCTAATTCAAGATGCTGCAACTAGAAATGTTTTTAAATTTCTGCTTAAATATGGACTTACACAACCAGTCGGTTATCCACATTGTTAGCCATTAATTTTCTGTTGATCAGCTAATCGATTACTCAAATAATTATTCAACTCTACTCGGTTTTACGCACTATTAATTAACAGCACCACAAACTACAGCTTCCAAAATAATAACAAATAATTTGATTTAACACCTCTTTCAACAAAGCCATTAACCTATAACCTTTACGAACCAAGGATTTAGCACAGTGCTGTTGTATTAGACTGGATTAGTTTTAGCTAGGTGTTCCCGATAAACTGGCAACTGTGTGTAAATAGAAAAATCCTCACAACTGTCTAAGATGTAGAAAATATATGTTTAACACATGCTGGGGTGAGTTAAAGTCTGGTAAAAAAAAAAAAAAAAAAGTGGGTCATGCCAGGGTTTAACTCTCACGTTCGACTTTTAAAACTGAAAGTAAAAACTAAATGTTTGTGTTCCTGAAATTCCCCAACTCTTCCTGCCAATACTGTATTTTACCAGAAACAAAAACTGAAAACAAAAATAACCAACCATTAGACAACTAATGTTAGCACGGTTTATTCAATGAAATGACATGGTAGTAGCACAGACCTTCCTGTCTCAGCTGTTTCTGTTGTTTTGTGCAAAACACAATATCCCCAAGCTGTAAAGCAAAGCGTCAAACACAGTGGTTTGACAAAACTGTCTTAAATATGCCAGGCTAATAAAACATATCGTCATTTGCTTTTGCTGTCTTGTTTTGGACGAGACATTTGCGAGTGTCACGAGTTTATTTAGAGAGTTAACAACAACAAACGCTGCTAACTGCTAACAGGCTAGCTAGTGTTGAGCTGTAGCGAGCAAGCGAAACAAACGGTATTTCAGAGAAAGGTTGACTTGTCAACTGAACATTTTATACAAGAGAGTACGATAGATAAAGAAAGAAAAACATCTGCCTTACCGGGAGTTTGGGGTTCACTTCTCCTTTACAACAGTGACAGAAAAACCGATGCGGTGAAACAGCCGCAGCCTCCGCCATCTTCCCCAGACCAGCAGCACAAACACTGACGTCGGTCCTCCACAAACTGAAGACAGCTGTCCGCCTCCAGCCCGGCATGCACCGCGGCACCGCTGGGCAAATCCCAGCGAGCCAAGCCAAAGAGCGGAAGTGTTCATGTGTTGACAACGAAAGGCCACATGTGTTTAGATGCACATCTCTGGGATGCTTAAAAGCAAGGAACACATCTGTCCAGAAACTTCACGCTAGGAAAGGTTGGTGAAAAGTAGAGAAAAAGTTGACGTCTCTGGCGACATACTGCTCAGGTGTAAACGTTAGCTTTTAGCTAGCTAGTATGTTGAGTTGTACCTGTCTGGTGATAACAAGGTTCACTTTTAGCTTTGCAACAGCGAAATAAGCTTACTTTTTAAACAAGCATGTGTAGCCTTCTGTTAATATCGTGACTATGGATGTTGTGCACTGACATTTATATATCTACGCTACTCAACACGGCATATTTCAGAATTTTAGCTTTGTGCCTATGAATAAACTTCATCACAAAATAGAAGTCGTTATTAGCCATGGTTGAACTCACGTTGGAAAGATTTTTTCTTACATTTGAGATTGCCTACATCCAACTGGACAGTAAGAAGTAAATCTCTGTAGAAGTTCAAGTTTCTCATCCCAAACAAGTCTCTGAACCATGGTTGATGTTTTAAAGGGAACACTATGTAGTTTAGTTTAAATTAAAACTCAGAATTGAAATATTTACAAAAGTAATGAGGTCATTTCTTCCGTAACTGAATAAACAAGTTGTTCTCAGAGGAAAATGAGGTCACCAGAACACTATTTGAAGCTAGAAAGGCGGCAGAGTCTGCCAAATATAAACAAAGTAAAATTTTGTTGTCCTTTAAGGTCAGTTTTTTAATTCAGTCATAAAAACAAAGAGAGATTGTTTATTTAGTTTGTTTAGGCATTAGAAACAAAATGCAAATTGAGATATTTCTCTTCTGATTAAAATGTATTTGCCAAAACTACATAGTTCATCTTTTAAGAAGACTGAATTGATTTAGTATAACACATTCGCAAAGTTGTTAAAGACATATTGACATACAAATAGACCAAATCAGAGCACCAGAGGCTAGTCAGTTCTTTTAATGTAGGTCAAGCGCCAAAATGTGCCAAAACATCTGGTTCAAGCTTCTCCAATGTGAAGATTTGCTTCAGTTCGGTTGTAAACTTAATATTTTTGGGTTTTGGACGGTTGGTTTGACAAACCAAGACATTTTAACAGCAGGGGTTGTGGCCGATTCCGTGGTCTGTCCAGGGACCATGGTCTCTGGCACGGACCAGTGGTTACTGCCACTAGGGGCGCTAGAGACACTGGTCGCGACCAGCTCATCAGTGGTCGGGACCAGTTGCTCAGTGGCACGGACCAGCTGGTCTCTGGCACGGACCAGTGGTCACAACAAGATATAACCTTGGAGTCTGTCAAACCCAACGATTGTTATTGTCAAGCTTTATTTGCTCAAGAAATCTCATCAAGATCAATAATGGTTGTTTGTTGAATCAGTAATGAAAATTCTAATCATCATTGTTGCTATGTAAAACACAGATGAAGAGCCTTTTTCTGTGTCGTGGACACTTTTTGAAAGCTTAAGCCACATAGATTCTACATGTCTCTACTACATGGGTGTAAAGCACATGTCCAAATAATAACATGATTATTATTTTAATGTTTCACTTAATTATGTCTGAATTCCAATGAGTGGTTTCAGTTTCAGGATCCCTGTGCCATTCATGTCATGGCTCACTTGGAATAAAACAGAGCCATTGTTAATCGTAAATATTATTAATAACAGCTGTAGAAAAATAATATTGTTACAAAGGATATTCTCTCATTTGATGGTAGCTTCTATCAAAAGAAAATGAAAAACTCTCAATAAAGTAGCAAATTAATGTGTGCTGTGCACCAGTTTGAATTGACTTGAGAAAGCATTAAATGACAGATGATCTATCTCTATTTGTTTTTGCAATATCCAGTAATAACATGCAAATTCATAATTTCTGTTTCTCATATAGGAACACATAGCAGGTGAACACAATGTATTTCACATATAATATAAAAGGCAGTTATCTAAATACTTGCAATCATGACAGTTTGTTTTTTGCTAATATTTGCAGCGCATGATGAGTGTGTTTGTAAATCCTAGTATTCAGTTACCCTTTAGTTGGCAGACTATGTGGAACTAATTATGTTTTGTTTAGTGCTTTGTTAGAATCGGGTGTTTCTACAGTATATTAAAGCACAAAGAGTTGTGTTTATACATGTGCTTAATACGGCTTGTTGGGAAGCTTGTAGTGAGCCTCGATGTGAGATCTTTCTTCATCTGTGTGTTTGTGTGTGCAGATGACTGCCCAGGAGGTGCGTCTGTGTGGTCTCCTGCTGCGGGAGCACTTTGGAGAAGTGGTGGAGAAAGTTGGAAGACACCTGCTCAGAAGTGGAGCACAGAATCTGAGAATCCTCCTTCATGAGACTGGCATCTCACTAGACCTGGTACCACTCCTGCACTTACTGTTTCTACTTCTACCTTTGAAATAGTATGATACATTATGTATTTAGCAGTAAATATACTGCTTCTCTGCATTTTCAAGCAGAGTTTATTTATGCCATAATTTGACTATTAATCTGTTTTTTTTGTGGGCTTGCAAAGGTTTTCTTGATGCTAAAGCTCCCCTCCCCTCCCTATTTCTGTCACAATGTAGGTGAAGAAGTCCCTGTGTGTGCTCGTGCAGCATGGCGTCTGTGTGTTCAGCTCAGGCCGTAAAGGACCTGGGAGCCCCACAGAGTATCGGGTCAGCTGCGATCGGATTTTGCGGATTCTGCGATACCCGCGCTACATCTACACCGCCAAAACCCTGTACGGTGACACCGGAGAGCTGATCATAGAGGAGTTACTACAGAGAGGGGACATGACAATGAGCAGCACGGTCAAGACAGTGGCCAACCGCCTCACGCAGAACATGGAGGGTCAGTATCACAGTGTCTTTACCAATCAACGACCTCTGTCTCCCACTGTTTTGTGAAGGCATGTTGGTATTTGCTGTTGTTTCTAGAGGGTCGCAGCATGGATTACAGTGAAGTGTCTTCCGCCTTCTCCAAACTGGTGGAGACTCATTTTCTTCAGCGATGCCCTCCAATGGTGGCAGCAGTAACAACAAAAGGTGCTACTTCAGCTACTCCAGCTACCCCTGCAACCCCTGGTACTGCTGCTGCCCCTGTGAGCACCACCCTGCCCACACCAGAGAGCTTCCCAGACTGTTACAGGGTGCCTCATGTGACACTCATAGGGAAAGGCAAACGCAGACTGTCCAATGAGGATGGAGAGGACCAAAGGAGTGCAAAGAGGGCTAAAATAGATTCAGAGGTAGGTGTTTGGAGCCCGTTAGTTAGGCTTCTCTTACATGTGACATATTATCTTTTGTATGACCTTCTATGTCTGTGTGTTCTGCTCAGACACATGGTGATGAGGGGATTTACTGGCAGGTGAATTTTGAGAGGTTCCATCTCCACTTCAGAGACCAGGCCATCATCAGTGCTGTGGCCAACAAACTGGACCAGGTCAGAGTCACACATGGATGCTTAAAGTATATTATATAAGGAATAGCCATTGGTTGTTTATGATTTTAACGGTTGTCTTTTTATATTTTGTCTCAATAACTCAGACCAGCAGTGAAATAGTGAGGACGATGCTGAGGATGAGTGAGGTGACGACGTCGCCAACGGCCACCTGCACAAAACCCCTCTCAGCCAATGAGATCTTCAGGTCCCTGCCAAGTAGTTACAACATCGCCAGACCCATCTTGGACCAGTATCTCACGCTACTGGTTGATGACCCAGTATGACCTCTGCAAGACACGTCACATTTTCCACTATTTATTTTTATCTACAAGATTTCTTTTGATCTAATTTTTCTTTTCTTTTCCCTAGATGGAATTTGTGGGGAAGGCTGGGGAAAGTGGAGGAGGGATGTATGTAGTCAGTATCCTTTTCCATTGAGAGTTTTTTTTTGTTGAAAACCAACACACTGTTTAGCTTTTTAATTCATGAAACAAGGTGTCGATGCTTTTCTTAACTCACCTCATAGATCTGCACAGAGCTCTGGCCAATCTGGCTCGGGCCACGCTTGAGTCAGTAGTACAGGAGAGGTGAGTGTGTGTGTGATTTTAAATGTGTGTGTATACAAGTTGTTGTCCAATCAGCGACTCATCATACATTTTTATTCATCAGATTTGGATCCCGGTCCGCGCGCATCTTCCGTCTGCTTCTCAGGAAACGTCACCTGGAGCAGAAGCAGGTGGAGGATTTTGCCATGATCCCAGCCAAAGAGGCTAAAGACATGTTATACACACTGCTTTCACAGAACCTGGTCCAACTGCAGGTACAGAAAGATGTTTTCAAAATTCATCTCTTTGCATTTATTAAGATATTACCCAACTCTGAACTTTTGAACTGTAAAATCTGATCGAATGAAGAGCTTCCAAAACAGTCTTGCCAGAAGTAATCTGTAACCTGATCGCTGTGATGAATATAAATATACAAGGCAAGTTTCAAGTCTCTTTAGACCAATTTTCTGCTGCTTGGAGAGTAGAAGTAATCCAAAAATATCTGATCCAAAAACCTACTTTGTAAATTATTTGGCACACTTTTTAAAGATAAGTCAATGAGGTGTTTTTAAAAGTGGACCCTCAAGCATTGCAGCCTCATCTTGTATTCTGTGGACAACGACGCAACATTTTAATAAAAGTGACCATTTTGCAGTTTCACTGATAATGACCGCTGCAACAGGCACACTTAGATGATTTGAGTCATCAAATTGGAAGGAGCAGCCACATTGTTTGTTCTTTAATCTACCTACTCCTTCTATTTTTGTATTCTTCAGGAAATCCCAAAGACTCCCGACTACGCTCCCTCCCGTACCTTCTATCTTTACACTGTCAACCAACTCCCAACTGCACGAATGCTGCTTCAAAACTGCTACAAGGTAAGAAAAAGAAAAAGAGCTTTGGATAGTAGAGGATCACTAATGACATGCTTTTTTGTCTTTTATGCTGCTTTTGCCGTCACTAATGTCTCATCTCCATGCAGACAGTAGCCAACCTCATAGAACGACGGCTGTTTGAGAGCAAAGAGAGCAAGTGAGTTCAGCTCTGTTCTTGCACACCAGATAATTTCACATGTTCCACTTTTGTCTGATTCACACAGCGTGTCACAGATCAGTGGTTGATTAGTTTTCTGCTTGACTGACAGGCGTCTGCTGGAGAAATCCCAGCGAATCGAGGCCATTCTAGCATCTCTGCAGGCCAGTGGGGCCGAGCCTGAGCAGCTGACGGAGGTTGAGGAGATGATCACCGCTCCAGAAAAGCAACAGCTGGAGTCCTTACGGCTTCACATCAACAAGTAAGCGGCACAAAACAAAATTAACCTTTCTTTTTTGATGCATTTGTCTTCCTATTCTCACTATTATTTTTTTCCCCTGCAGGTTAGATTCAGCAGAGAACCAGGTGGATGAAACCATCTTTCTACTAGAATCATACATCAACTCTACTGTCACAAGCTGAGAGTCACTACAACTCACACATCGTAGTTTTGCCTTTACTTTTCATGTATGAATGCTGTCCAATATGGCTGTTTTTATAGTTTATATGACTGGATTGTTTCAGTTGAGAGTGATATAAAACCTGAAATAGATTATTTTGCTTGTTGTTATTGCATAAATCAGTAAATTAATAAACTGGGCACAAGAGTACTTCTTTTCAACAGTTTTAATTTCATTAAAGAACAAACACAAACCTGTAAGACAAACACTGGACAAAGTGATCGTTGGAAATGTAAAACCATAAAGAAATCTGTATATTAAATAAAAGCATTGTGGTTTAATACACTTTGTTTTTTTTCCTTAAAATTAGAAAAAGATTATTTACATAAGTGCTCCCGACCCTGGAAATTGTGGGTAGTGCATTTCTGTTGGACCCTCAAATGCTCTCTTTGGTCCTGGAGGTCCCTGTTGACTCTGTGTGTCAAGTCAAGTCCCAGGGCTGCGGTCGAATAGTCTTTTTTAAGAAGCTTCCTGACTGAGTGAAATGAACCTGAAATAAGTGTCAGCAATAGTAAGAGCTGGCTGAATTCTCCTGATGCTAAGAAAAGGTGCTTCAATGCTTCCTTTCTCATCTCATTTAGCACATGATACTCTGGACCATCCTTTAGGAAAGGAAATACAGCAATGTAGGACCACAATTCCTTCACATCTTTCCTTGACCGTCACACTTTCCCTTGAGGTCAAGGAAAAGTGTTGAGGAAAAGACAGGATGGAAGGTTTTTGACTATTTGACCACAGCCCAGGACTAACTCTGCACCTGGTAGTCGTCATGGCGAATGACTGTTGTCATCATGGCTGCAAAAGTTTGGCTCAGTCCTCATGGTTCTCATCCTCTCCTCTCTGTTTGCGTGTGAAGAATCCCAGCTGACAGGAAGTGAGAAAGAGATTAATACACTCTCTG
Source organism: Spondyliosoma cantharus (assembly GCA_900302685.1). Lineage (NCBI taxonomy): Eukaryota > Metazoa > Chordata > Actinopteri > Spariformes > Sparidae > Spondyliosoma > Spondyliosoma cantharus. The sequence goes on along the minus strand of OMLP01000529.1, from coordinate 12,470 downwards.
TAAACATTCATTTTCCAGAATAAATGTGAAGGCAACTGTAACATGAACATACCTTCCATAGTATGAAAATGATAAGGGCCAGAAGCAGCAAGCCTCCAATGATGCTGCCAATCAGAATCCACAGCGAAATGGGAATAGCTCGGCCCTTTAGCACCTCCAGTACAGTCTAAAGAAAACCAGATGAAGGGAGAGATTAGAGAAAGTAAATTCCCATTCTGCCGCTCATAACCTCACTAGTCTTCTTACCTCTCTCCAGACTGTTCCTGTGCCGAGTGTGATGAGGTTAGTCTCCTGAGCTGCGAGTTGATAAGTGCCTATTATCCTCACTGACTTATATTTGGCCTACAAAAAGAAAGGCAGAGGTGATGATGACCAGTGTTTGAGTCATAGAACAGATAAAAAGGACTGAAATGAGCATTTCGTGTAGCTGTGCGTCTCACTTTTCTGAAAAAATCTTCATGAACTCTGCGGCTGACACGAATGACTGCAGCCTGCCCTCTCAGAAGCTGCTCGACTTCACAGATAACCTCGGTGCACCATGACCTGCTGCAGTTCTTAACACACAAACAAACAGCATGTTAATATGTGTACTGATGCTGCACTGTGTTCAGTAGCTGCTGTGCCACCAGGGGCCTCACCAGTACGTCATTCTGCATCATGTCTTCAGGATGAAGGGGGCGGACATCTCTCTGTCTGTCCTTCAGCATGGCCAGATGGGACACATATCTGCAGTTCACTCCTGTGGCCTACAGGACAATTTAAACATGTCAGATATGATCTAAAAGGGAGACATAAAAAAACTCACACGGCAGCAGCACTCACGTTGTATGAAAAGACCTCTGTGACAGTCATAAAGACTCTGTCTCCCGCAGCCACAGAGGGCAGATGTAGCCTGAGCTGCAGATTACTCACAGAGTAACAGCCAAGGTTCTGCAGCTACAAACACAAATAGAAAATGCTCAGATTTTGCCACGTCTTTTTTTTTTTTAGACTAATGATGACTCATTTATGTTATTTACTAGGAGCGATACAAAAACTTAAAGTTAGGGATTTATAAAACAGAGCATGTGGGCTATAGCTTTACCCTGAAGTGTGTGTAGAACTCTGGTCCAATTGCCTCTGATACTGTACGAGTGGGGTGGACCTCATATCGGTTCAAATTAGAGTCACTGCACAGAAAAACAAGAAAAAAGCACATAAATACACAATGTATCCAAAGTTTCCCTTTCAGTTTGCCCCATGGGACCTTACATAGGAAAAATATGTATAATAGTTAATGGCAAGAGACAACTGTTTTGATCCTGTTCGAAAAAACAAATTAAAAAAATAATTGCAAGTCTGGCCATGGTGACAGCTGCAGTATTCAATTTCTTAAGAGCGAAGAGAGGTCCTGACACACCAGGCCATCGGTCGCAGAATTCTCTTTGATTGGCTGTTCAGGTGAGCTGAGAAGTTAACGAAAAGAGAACTGAAACAAAAGCCTGTCGCTGTAGTTACCACTATCTCACTCATTTAACAAGGTTACTCCTTATTGTAATCCTCTGCCTCTTCACAGTGCCATTTGCAACTTTTTATCAGACATATTCTCCATTCGAAGAGGCTGTAATACAGCAATGGTGTTAAAGAAAATGCTGCTTAATCATACCAACAGTTTGTACGTATATACGCAGACAGGTTTTTCCTTTCACGCAGGTGCAGAATGTTAAAGCTTGTCGGCCATCTTCTGTAGTCTTTGCGGGGTGTTCAAATGCAGCTTTTTGGCCAAGACACAGGAGACGAAAGGCACTAAACAGTCAGCCTTCATCGCTGTATAACTTAAACGACTTTTGGGTGTTTAGTCTTTCGAATTATGTATTTTCACAGTCTTATACATCAACAGTTTTACGCCAAACTGCAATTTTGTCCTTGGAAAATAATCTTTTAAAATGACAAACATCAAATCAAACAGAATAAAATATGTATATATTTTACTCCAGCTAGTGACTACTGTACATATCTTAATTCATATGACTTCACCTCTGTATATCTGATTGCTGACTAATACATACAGTATGCTGCACTCACAGACCTGCTAACAAACACGTCGGGTTCATACTGAACAAAACTCTGCAGCTGAACACTGTTGTCCTCCAAAGTATCTTCTCTTTCGACACTGTCACTGCAGAAGGAGAAGAGAGTGCATTTTTAATCTCTTGTAAGAAACAATCTTAAAAACCTTCCCTTTATTGAAGTTTCTAGTATTTGTGAAATGTGTGCATGGAGAAAACAGAACTCGTGCTACCTGGCAGCATGAAGTTTCATCTGAACTCGGTTGTGCAGAGATGTGCAGCTGAACTCAAACTCCAACATGAAGTTAACCTGCAGACAAAAAAAGAGAGTGCAGGCTGCTGAAGTGACACATTTCACCTGAAGGAAGTTAAGTATGAGTGGGCTGAGTCGAGAGAGAGTGATGGAGCAGTTTCCTCAGTGCGGACATACTTTTGACTGGGAGCGAAATACTGGATAGCTGACGTTACATGAGTGGCTGTTGGCACCAAGTGCTGTACACTCAATCTTAAAGTGGGTATCCTCCTACATGAAGAGAAAAGAAAGAATCAGAAATTGTACATGAGCTTGTTTGCGTAAATGTGTATGGAGAGTTACATGTGGTGTGTTTGCTGTAAGTGTGTTAGTTTACTCGAATGCTGAGGCTGGAGAAGTGGAGGTTGCGGGAATAGTGCAGCGTCAGGCTGGTGTTGTAGGCGTTTTCCAGTCTGTTCTGAAGCTGCACCTCCACCGCCAGACGCCTACGAGGGCTGCGAATCACATAAGGCTTCTGTCTGTGGAGGAAACAATGAGAATTTCACTGGAATCTATCAACAGAGTCGATCTGATCTTGTGGAAACAAAGGAGATCAGACAAATAGCTCAGATCTGTACCTTGTCCCAGAGATGTCCATATGAGCCTGCAGCACCAGGTCTGTTGTACACACATCATCCTCACCGCAGTCTTTAAAGAACTGGATCTGAGGAGGTACACATGGAGAGGACAGCATGTTTGATGGATTAAAGGCAGAGGATCTGTGATGCAGTCAGAAAGCTACTAATGAGAGCAGCCAGTGCCACTCACAGATTTCTTGACAGTTGTTGGCCAGCCTTCATCCAACACTGGACCACTCTCTGTATCGTTGATCTTAAATCGCAGCGAGAAGCTAATTGGACGGATGTAATCAGCTGTGTCCTACAACAAAAATGAATACATGTCAGCAATGAAATACAAGCGCTTTGTTTGTCCTGTCTCATGTGTAGGAATGTTTTAAAGTCGAACTTTATATGTGCACTCACATAGACATGGAAAGGCAGGTTGTAGCAGAGAGTTTTTCCTGTGTGAACCTGCACTGCCAGCTGGGTTTGTCGGTGGGAGCTGTCATCAAACAGTGCCCGCGCAGACAACTTCCTGTCGTCCAACATGGCCGACACCCACAGATCTGAGGAGGGAGCAGGCAGATGGTGAGGGTTGGAAAATTCCCATTCTAATCATTCGCGAGCCAGGCCAATTCATGAGACTCACTGCGACTGTCACTTAGGATTAGAGAGAGAAATTCTGTGAATTTGGGGGTAATGGAAAATATATAATAATTGTCTTACCAAAGCTATTGCTGTGGGGTCCGGGAGAGCGGGAGACAGTGGTGAAGCAGGCGGTGGCATTGAGACAGGCCGATTCCCTGCTGCCCCTCTGGCAGGTCTTCTGGATGACGTTAATGGAGTGCGGCTGGAAGGACAGACTCACATTGATCTGGACTATGCTTCGAGAGCTGGAGACACAAGGGACAGTGGAGGATGAAAACAGGTTTGACTTTTACAAATTGACTTAGACACCACAAACCTTTTCCTTTTTTGTATAATATATTGTCTTTAAAAGGTGCAAAATATGTTAGAATTAGCCACCTGTTGAAGGGCACTGCAAAAAAATAGGGAGCAGCATATCAGCAGAGGAACCGCTCACTACTGCTAAGTATTCTCTTTGCTGTAGGTATCTGTAGCTGTGGCTACTCGCTGCCATTGGCATGCCAGCTGTGCAGCCAGTGGCCCTAACTTGTCGAGTCAAGTCAAGTCAATTTTATTTATATTGCCCAAAATCAAAATCTCATGGCATCAGTGGGCTTTACAATCTGTACAGTGAATGACATCCTCCACGCTTAGACCCTCGTTTAGGAAAGAAAAGAGTGGAGAAATTCCCCCACCCTAAAAAAAACCAACCCTTGTAGCAAAAAAAGAAAATGGAAGAAACCTCAAGATAAGAGCCACAGGGTTGAGATCTCTCTTCCAGGATGTACAAACACGCAACAGAACAGAGCAAAATAAATGACAAAAGCAGAAAGCTGATTTATTTCTCTGAAAACTTATGAAGTCTGTTATTGTATGCATCTCCTCGTTGAAACTACAGGAGGCTAAAGTGCATCTTGAGGTACAAAAGTGCTATTACAAAACAGGAAGGACCAGGGCTAGCTGGTTAGCAAGCATACTTCATTAGACTCTGCAACACAGAGATGATACAACATCACAACTGACATTTCATCACATTCTGTTGATAATTTTTGAATGTTTTTGTTATTAAACTTTTTCTGTGAAGAAAAATAATTTATACATGTTGCTCTTAAGTTTGTATACATGCCATTAATCAAGAAAGAAAAATTCACATCATTACAAAAGCAACCACACTCTCTCCCATCACAGTACTCCTATACCGGTTCTGAACTGGTAAGGAACTTAAGAATCCAAAAAATAAGAAGTGGTAATGATAACTAGAAAAATAAAAATAGAATAAATAAAATAGGTAAATATACAGCAGTAAATAAAATAGACAAATACAGCTGTAAAATTAATTCATTTGTCTGCTCCATATGTACCTTTCCTCATTCATAACTTTTCCTGCAAACGATATCTTATAGTGGGGTGATAATAACTGCGATGGCAAAACTAACAACACAAATGGTAATAATTATAGATTAAGTAAGATAGTTTGCTGCATACATGTGCATGTTAAATGTTTTAAACTTGATAAAAGAATATCCTGCACATTGTGATGCTAAGCATAGCACAATGCTTTCGATTGAATGACACTTTCCAGTGAATCTGCATTTGACTTAGTTGGATGTGCAAATATCTTTTTTGATTGAATGTTTGAAATTCAAATTCCTGGAAAGATGCCACATATTGCATCTTCAATATGGAAACAGGGTGATGCATTTAATGTGTTCTCAGGCTTCTTTTTCTTGTAGCTATGAAATGAAAAAAAATTCTGGCAATGCCTTTCCCTCCCTTCCCAACTCCTCCTCTACCTACCTGAGCATCACAGCACTGCCCTGGGCTCCCACTGCCAAGTCTATCAGCTCATCTCCATCCAAGTCCAACCGAGCACTCAAGCTTCGGCCAAAATACTGCAGGGAGGGGGAGATTGATGACCCTGGAATACGCTGAGAGGCAGAAACAAAAGCAGAAATTAGATTGATTGCAAATAAGTGAAAATGTAAATGTAGGCAAAATAATGCAAAAATACCTGCTTGTAATTGTGGGTGATGTAAATACCATCACCGTGGTAAACATAGATGGCCCCCTTGTGTTCGTCCTCTAGCGGGGCCCCCACCAGTAGGTCTGTGAAGCCGTCATGGTTGAGGTCTGGAGCGGCTGCCAGTGCATAACCAAACCTGGCATCCTGGGACTTTTCATCAGACTTCAGAGTGCCATTAGATACAAACACCTCCTCCTGGGAGAAGAGAAGGAGGAGGGGAGGAAGAGTTGGAGGTAACAGGATACAGTACAGGGGTTGAAAAATAATAAATATTTATGTCAGTTTTATGAGAAAATTGCAACGGAACTTTTCTGATAATGGTTTCATAATAATCAATAAGGTGAAGAGTGATCAGGGCCACTGCTGTCTTACCCCACTGAGGGTGTAGATGTAGACTTTACCAGCCTCCTTGTTTCCTGAGCCAAGGAACATTGGCGCTGCAACCAGGAGGACATCTGTGATGCCATCCTTGTCAATATCCAGCCCACACACCTCGCTGCCATAGTAAGATCCAATCTACAGACAGAGACATGCTTCTTTAGCTTTCTGCCAGCAGGTGGAGCCCTCACTTTAATCTCCAACACAGTGAGATTCCTGCTGTTCTGGTCTCTGCTACAAATAAGGAAATAAAAGTGACTGAAGAGAGAGGAGACACTTTACCTGTTCTCCATTGAGGGCCTGTATGATGTTGACATCGCCCTCATCACTGAGTTCAAACAGAATGACTTTGCCTTTGTGTTTAAACCGAGGAGCGCCAGCTAAGTACAGCCTCCTCCAGTCACCAACTATCACAGATGACACTGTGTAACCTGAAAACACACAGACAGAGTTTAAGAGTCATACGGCTGTTGTTGAATCTTTTTAATCCCTCACCACAAAATCAGTGTACTTGATTGTCTTATGACCATTTTGATCAAGAAAATGAACCTCCATAGAAATGAGTTAAGTACATGAGTCACATTTTGTTGATGTCAAAATCTTGTCATCAGGTTACGTGTTCATTCAGTTTAAAGTGTGGTCTGACTTCAGTCTCCTCTGAAACAGAGTGGGTTTTACATGGAAGTTTTCTTATTTTAGTTAGAAAACAAGCAATTTTATGATGTCACCTTGAGATTTAACAGACTATTTTCACTATTTTCTTATATTTACAGACATAAACAATGATTCAAATAATTGATAAAACAACAGACTAAGTGATATTGTATTGTATAATAGTTAGTTGAGATCCTAAACATATTATACCTGAACCCAGTAGTAAGTGAGGAGAACTCATTTTTGCCTCGGCCTAGTTGTAGGTTAATACGTTTCTCATTTTTGGGCTTCCCACTAATTATATCTGATATCACCATGTTGGTGTGGTTCCTATGACATCATAATTACTAAGTAAAAAGCGCTGAGTTTGTGTCCATTTGAAACGCATTGTTATATTGTTGACTTATGTTTACACTAAGTTCGCGGCCAGTCGAAGCAATAACCACATAACAACACAACATAATCAGTGTAATGCAGTAACCTGCAAAATTCACATGTATGATCCTTTCAGCATCATCATGTTCATTGGTGTGATACTGTATATAGGTACCTAAATAAGCAGCATGATTTTTGAGCTCCAGCGGAAACTCGCTTTCAAAAGCCTCTCTGGGCGGCATAATGCGTCCGTTGGTCCCTTCCTTCAACACACCGCCGTCCCAGTCGTAAGCGCCCACCATTCCAAAGAGGATGCCATCCTGAAGAGCAGAGAAGGACACAGGTGGACGCAAACAGATAAAACTCATGAACTTCACACTAAAATGAGCTGTGAACAGCTGACTTGACTTACATCCAGTGTGTGTGTGGAGAAGCCAATCTGAGACATCTCCATGTGGAAAGAGCTCTGGTTGTAGCCCAGCGTGCCTGTGAGGGGACAGACACAGCAAGTCAAGTTTCTTCACACATCTCCTCCCTTCCTTCCTCTCCCTCTCAGGATCTGATCTAGATGGCATTGTTTGCACCCTCGCTCAACATGAGGACCACAGGTGGCAGACATGCCTCTCCCTTTCCTTTCCTCCTGTCCCTTCCTCTTTCATTCCCTGGACATTTAAGAGGTGGCATCACTTTTCATCAGCCTTCCTGTCATGTTCCCGCAACTGTTGTGATAACCGTACACTCCTTCTACCTTCTTTTCCTTTTCATGCTTTTTCTGCAAGACCACTGTTTATTTTCTCATATGGACCCAATCCTACTTCACTTCCCCCTTTTAAATATTCTTCTTCTGTCTCAGATTTTTGTATTTCATTCTTCCTCTTCTTTCTTATACTCTACTTTCAGGCTTTTTGTATCTTTGCGTTTGTTTCCTTTATATTGGTTGACTTATCAATGTAATTTATAATCAAAATATGTTGATTAGTTTGACAGTGTTACAGTAAAAAATTTGAATTACTTTGTCAACACTGTCTTTATGAAAAACTCTTCACATAAGTGACTTAAAATAAAAAAAATGTTGGTATAATTGCTGTCATGCATGTAAATAAAGATAACTAACTAAACTAGGTGTATTTACTACTTTATTGTGTATAATATCAATCAAACATTCAACAGAGATGATTTGAAAATATTGTCCCAAGAGATAAGTTACATAATATGACACACTACAGCTAATAATTTAAGTTTGGAATTAACTTTAAACATGATTTTTCTTAACAATACATCTGTGCTCTAATGCAGAATGTGGTTGACATGTGATTGAACTTTATCATCTTAAAACAGTCAGTATTTAGATTTTATAACTAAAGGGTTTCTCTCAACTGTAAAAATCTCAACTAAATATACACATTAGACATTAAATATCTATATTTTTGTGCTTAAGAACTGCCACATTGATGCTTTCTTTGTTTTTTTCATTCATCCACAAACCTTCCAGAGTGAAGATACGATCTCCTAGGGCGTCCACAATGTCATTGAGCGCAGCTTCGTCGGTCACATTGAAAAAGTATTTGTCATCAGGGTCGCTGGCGATATACTTGATCTCACTTATGAATGTCTCAGGGTCCTGCTGCCGGCGGATGTAATGACCCAGAACCTGGAGCCCAGCGTGAGAGAAAGAGAGAGGGAAAAAAGAGGGAATACAATAAATGAATAAGCAGATAACACAAGCTCAATAAAACATTGAGCGATTAAGATGGAGGCAGAGAAAGGGGGTGAGAGTGAGAAAAACAGAGAGCATAAACAGACTTTTTGGCATGAATCAGAGGAATTACTTCTCCATGTTTCTGAAGGACATTCTCTGTGCATCGTCCAGCAGTATGTAGGTGAATTTGGCTGGCTGAATCAGGTACTTCCCAGTTTGAGCACTGATTGATTTGCAGCCTTTAATTGTACAAACAGACAACAGTTCAACACAGCTGTGTCTTCATCACAGAAGTTTGAGGGGAGGAAAAGTGAGAGGAAGCACCACCAACATGTACTCTGAAGTAGCACACAAGTAACCTGGAGTCAGTGTTGGATTGTGGCCACACTCATGTGATTTACTTGTACTTTACCTGAGTATTTCCAATTTATGCAACTTTATACTTATATATACTAAGAGGCAAAACATTTTCTGAAAGCTGTTTTTTCATTAGAATTTTGTGTTTTCAGGTTGAGATATTCTCCCATTTCTAAAGAATAAACTATTTAAAAAGCCTCTTAGATAAGCTGGGCATTGCCGTGTCTCAAAGCCAAAAACAGGGCTGTTTACTGTTACAGATAAAAAAAATTACAACAAAATTCGAGTTGTTTTCAGACATTTAAAAATACATTTAGAACTTTCTACTTTTAAAAATAAGGTTTTGGATCTAGGATTTTACTTGCAGTGTAGTATTTTCACATAGTTGCATCAGTACTTATGTAAAGTCTTCTATCACTGCCTAAAACAGCATGATTGAACTGTGAATGAAATAAAAATAAACACACTTCATTGCTTGTGTAATTTACTAGCAATTAAGCCATACCTAAAGGCAACAAATTGACTGGAAAACATAAGAACGGAGGAAATGGCAGCCACCAGAGATTTGTAAATGAGGAGCACAGGCCTAGCTGTTAGGTGAAGAGATGACTGATGAGTAAGATATACTGTAGCAGCAGTGGCCGCTGGCTTTACGCCTGAAGTACAAATGAGAAAATTCCAAAAGAGAAACCAAACCCAAGAATCTCCCCCTGTGACTCCCGCTGCCAAGCAAACTAAGGAAATCCTCTGTTTTCAAAGGGTAGTGGATGGAGTGGGGTGTAGTGTGTAACGAGAAGAGAGCCTACATATAAATATGAACATTAAGATCTTATAGAAGCTGAGGAATTCCACTCAAGCTGCCAACTGCTTTTGTTTTTTACAGAGTCATGAACTGAGAAAGAGGACATTAAAGAGAAAGTTGTGTTAAAATATAAAGCACATTTCCAGATTTAAGGGATTTAGAAACATAATATGTATATGTATATATATATGAATATACATACATATTAACCTACATACATAAATTAATACATGGCTCCGCAGAAACCTGTTCCCCACAAACACACACTTACAGCCTCTAACCCTCACTGATGTATAAAACACAGTCTGTAGTGACCGTACTCTTGTTTTTAAAGCTCTGACGTCCCATGTGAGCCATTTTCACTGCACACACGCACGCACGCACGCATGCACGCACGCACGCACACACACACGCACACACACACTCTAACAGGCAGCAGCACAGAGAGCAACATCAAAATATGAGGCTGCTGTTACAAGTAGTACCAACCTGTCATCACTTTGACATTTAAGGCAAACATTCAACCACAAAATTCCTCCTCATTCTGGCTTGTTTCTTCAGTTTGGTGTTTCTGTTAGGCTGCGTGTACAGTTTCTGCTCTGTCCACACCTTGACTCTGTCTCTGGCTGTCTGTTTCCTTCTCTCAAATTTAAACTTTCATTGAGCTAGCATTGTGTTGTGCATATATCAGACAGAGCTGTGATTTATGTAGCACAGTGATATGAGCATAACAACATGTTTTAAGACAATTTATGGTTTGCAAAACCTTATCCTGTCCCTGTTTCACCTGGGATGGTCAGGATTAGTAGCACAGCATTTTAAAGAGTTGGTTCACCTGGATCACAGGAAAACAATCTCAGATTGCCGATAGTTATTATTATAGGCCATACCATGAGGACCAGCTGCCGACCCTCAGTGTCAGATAACAGTTTTTTTTTTAATTTTCAGTCCTTTCTCTTGACCTATTCAGCAGCGATTCATTCCAATACAACACAATGAAGAATTTCACCTGTGACATTAAAACCACAATCAATTTCTCTCATCTCTGTTGTGTTAGTGTGGCAGCAGAAATTTCAGCAATGCATTTTGTCAGCTGTTTGAGCCAATGCTATTAAGACTGAATGCACTTAATTTCTTTTGATGTCTTCTGACAGTATGACAGACAGTTTCTGGAAGTCACAGCTGAATTTTTGATGAGATCCAGGTCTGATCAAACAGCAGATCTGTTGTTCCAGAGGCAGGCCAAAACCTTATAAATTGTTTGTCTGATTTTTCTAGCGGGTCGGGGCTTGAAAAAAATTGAGAACGTCTGGTACAAGACAAATGGAAAATACAAACTAACCAAACTCTATAATAATGTTAACATCCGGGCTATCCAAACAGGCCTTATTGAACTTCTCCATCCATAGATTACTAGGTCTATGCATATTTCTTTGTCGGCACTTTGCCACTCCTGCTCCATGTTGGCTCATGATCTCCTCTTCTGTGGTTCTAGTGGAGTCTGGACAATCCTCAGCTCCTCTTGCGGGGAAGGGAGGGGTCTGCAACCAGTCCTACCACTAGACTCTGTCTGCCCCACTGACACTAAAACCATGCCACCACTCAGTGTCTGTGTTGAGGGGGTCGGGCGGGGCTGGAAAGGAAGAGTTTTTGTTCCTACTGGACTATTTTAGTGCCCCCAAGGGGTTCATTTTGTAATTTGGAGATGTTATTTTTGGGGGTGTAGTGGTTGTGGTATTGTGTGGTCGCTTTAGGGTGTAGATGGTCACCGTACCACTTTCACACAATGAGTGAGGAATGTCAGGGATGCACACCCCAATGATAATGTAGGGTAATTGTTTGTGTGTTTTCCACAATAGCTTCACTCTTTTCGTATTTAAAAAAAGCTCCCGAATCAACATGTGTGTGCATTGTGAGACATTAAAACTCTCAAATAAAACCCAGAAAGCTTTCTTAAAATCAAACAACCCATCGAGACTTGATGAGATTTACTCACAGCGATCGCGTATCTAGTGATGTTTCTGTTCTCGCACTCCTCCAAAGCCTCTGGTAGCTCCTCCCCATCATGCGACTCTCCGTCCGTCACTACAATCATCACCTTGGTGGCGCCGTCCCTGGCTCCACGCTCAGTGCTGAACGCCTCCGTGCTATGAAGAAAGAAAGGGCAGACTGAGATAAAGAATGTCAGGCTAGTTTGCTAAAAAAATTAATGATGATTTGGAATCCCTACAGCAAAAGCAAGAAGTAAAGAGAAGGAAAGAGGAGGAAAATACAAGGAGTGAAAGAGCCTGAGGGAGAGGGAGGACACCAGGGAGTATCAGGCACTTGGTTTCCTAAAATCTCAAATAAACATGAACGCCTATAAGATAATATACAATTTCAAGTCCGTCTCTGAGAAAATGAATAGCCAGTAAAACACTCAGACATTGGATTTAAGCTCTCAACTGGACCTTGCCACATCTATATTAGTCATGCTTGACACACATACATTAGCTGCCAGTGACTGAACTTGGTCATCGCATGTGTCACTGCACACAGCGACCGCATCTGTGCATTCCCATCCAGTTGTGCCATGATACAAAGAGGAAACCTAAATGACAAACACACGAACAGATCCAAGCCGCACCCTGTTTGTCTGCAGGAAACCTGTTCTCA
>OMLP01000528.1:0-16502 GCA_900302685.1 Spondyliosoma cantharus | reverse complement strand
GGGGGGGGGGGAGGTGTAGTTTGCATTATTGTGAGGCGCTGGGATCAGCCAGTGTTGTGCAGGTTGTGTGTTTGTGCGCTGCTCTCTTAATTGCCTCATCAGTAAATGTCAAACGTTCAAATGGCCCAGCCATCTAGATTTATTTATTCATTTGTGCTCCATCAGATGCAGGCGCTGGTGCTGCATGCTGCAATTACTGCTGCACAGCCAAATGTGCCAATGAATAATAAATCACAACACAAAGAGATCTAACCAGCTGTCTGTGAACAGTAAGACCAACTGGAAAGTAAACTTGCATGGTTTTCTTCTACAAAATTCCTATTTAACCACTGAGTCCCCGAAGCATGTTCGGATAGCCTCTCAGAGAACAGAGGAGGGATGCATAACAGTGGTGGAAAACTTGCACACACACACACACACACACACACACACAATAATCCAGATACACATGTATGGATGATGGAGCGCAGATTCTCAAAACGTTGCCTCAAAATAAAGCAACCAGAGGCATTGGCTCCGTTGCACACAGGCTGTTCTTCCTCTCCAAAGTGAGGCTCAGTAGCGGGGCGTTTGGAGGCAGATGACTCACACCAACTCACTGGTGTGCTCAGAGACTGTGACTGAAAAATAGAGTGTGAGGGGGCTGTGGGAAGTGTGTTTGTGGGCCCAGAGCAATATGTTAAGACCTGTGCACCGAAACGTCTCCTACAGTCATCCCAACAGCCCCCCAGCAGGTCAGCAGCCCTTTGTTGAACACCTGACTCGGCTACTTATCGTCTTTCTCCAGGTGCGTGTCAGTCAGCCACACTTCATTATACCGCTGCCTTTGTAGTGGATGACCAAGAGAGGAATTTCACAATGAGAAAAAAGGAGGTGTGAGACAGTGTCTGCATATCTGTGGTGTGCGCACGAAAGTGTATCTTGCACTTTTTAGCCCAGCTGCAAAGCTGTTTCCCTTGAAACTGGCTGCTCACGGTGATCAAAGGGACCAATTAACCCTTGGCATAGTCCCACTCCCTAGTGACTATCCACCTGTCAAGCGTTTCATTCTTGCGCTGCATGATACAGTTTACAGTAATAGTGGTGAAAGCTTTCCCAGTCGGAATTTATGGTAATTTTTTAAACAATGGGTCCTTGATTTCATTCAAAAGGAGACAAAAGCCCCCTCTCATTTCTGGTCCAAGACCACCGATTTTGCCGGCTGAAAAGACAACTGTCAGTGCCAGATACTATCAGCTCTAGCTAGCTAATTAACTTTGGCTCTGTGAAATAGCTGAAAACCATCTCCAGCTGTCTTGAAGGAGCCTGTAAAAGAGTATGCAACTGATATCTACTGCATTGAGGTACTAAGTTGGCATCCTCACCAATTGATTATGTGTGTTTAACTAAGACAATGAAGGGATTCTCAGCTGGGTCCTGGCTGTGTGAGGTTTGAATTTTCTCCCCGTGTCTCCCCGTGTCTCTTGTAGTCCTGCTTCTTCCCTCAGTCCAAAGACACGCAGGTTAGGTTAACTGGTTACTTTTAATTGTAGGTGTGAATGGTTATCTCTATATGTCAGCCCTGCGAAGGACTCTGGGATCCGTCCAGGGTGAACCCCACCGCTCACCAAGTGTTTAGCTGGGATCAGCTACAACTGTGCACAGGTGAGGTACAAGCGGGTACAGATAATAGAGTGCTGCAGGGATGACGTAGTTTTGAAGGTGAGCCAGGAAGTTAGCATCGCCCCGCCTCCCTCCACAATAAATCTATGGGATTGTGGAATTGGATTTTGGGTTATCACCAAAAATAAGGTCTGTGGCAAACACAAATTTATGATACTGACACATTTTGTTCAGTTTGACAATCCAAATGAACACAACTCTTATAATTTATTTGCGTAAATTTAATCACTATAAGTAATAAGCTAATGTTAGGTTATAACAGACTATGCCTGGCATGACCAACACTATCCTAGTACACTATAGTATACACACTGTACCATAAATTGATCAATCTACAAGTTGTATGACGTTAAATGTCCCAGAATACTTATGTACTCTCATTTATACACTTGTTAGCAACCATCATTTTTGTGACATGTAAATGTGGGATATTTACTGATGTATTTGATGTAATAGAGAAACTCTCTTAAGCCCGTGGTAACCAGAGACCTTATTTCAAGCATTTAACCAAAAAACAATTCAATAGATGAGAGGAAACTGAAAACTGATGTAGAGGTTTTAGGACTAATTTGTGGCGTCTGTAGCTCAGGGGTTAGAGCGGGTCATCTAGTAAACGGAAGGTCGCTCGTTCGGATCCCTGTTGAAGTATCCTTGAGCAAGATACTGAACCCCAAATTGCTCCAGATGATGAGCACCTTGCATGGCAGCCTCTGCCATCAGTGTGTAAATGGGTTAATGTGACATGAAGCATTGCAAAGTGCATTGAGGTAGACTGGAAAAGTGCTATAGAAATGCAAATCCATATAATTTCTGCAGTGCTGTACATGTACATAGATCGAATATCAGACTGTTATGCTGCTCTAACAAACCTGTTTGCAGCGCAGAGGTTAGATTTATGCTGTTTAGTTTTCTCAACAACCATGTTTTACTAACAAAAGAGAAATGGCGGACTAACTGATGAGTAACTGATCACAGTTCCTGAATAGTTCACCTTTGCTCACCTAATAAAATCCCATTAGCATTTTTTGGACCAATTTCATGTCACACACGAATGAGAATTTTTCTTACATAACCTGTAACCCCACAAAATAATATATTAAACTACTCTTCCAAGGTAACATTTGCTAGGCATGCTAATGTTTGCAGCTGAGGTTAGACCAGACAGACACTGTCTAATCTATTCCTGACACTTCTTAGGCACTAGAAAGACAGGTAAACCCAAACCCTTTCGAAATATGAAGTTTGACAGGGCTGCCAATCCTAGTTAAGGATGCAAAGCTAGGTCTTCCTATTCTTTTTCACAAAACACCATGTCATGCGACTCCTCTCTTCACTCTAAGGAGGATAAAGCCACCACTGACATCCCCTCTGCTGATTTATGTGCACGTGCACTGCCGGCTTTTGTCGGTGCTTTAAAACTAAAACACTCCCACGACCAGCGCCACCCGCATCATCACTACCTGCGTAATCATGACAGAGACTCATAACTGTGTGATTGAGATGAATCACAGCGCAGTCAAAGCTCTCTGCTGTTGCTAAAATCATATCTGAACATCTGGCCATCTTTCTGATCTGCCCCGCTTTGTTGTTCCTCTCAACTAATTGTGGCCATTCAAAAACTGCAAGAGCGTGACGGTTTCCATGGCAATACACTGATGTGCTCGGGTGTTTCAAGTCCCGAATATCCCGGTCATTTCATGCCATCTGTTCTCCTAATCGCAATACCTCGACTGATTTGAAATTATGAGAGTCAACAAATCACAGGAGCCTCGCTGACATAATGGGCTCGTTCAAATCAACAAAATGCAGCTGGAGGTGTTTGCTGTAGATTTGACACATTGAAGGATGAGTCTACTGAGAACATTTTATTTCCACAGAGTGATAAGTAAACATCAAAGATGTAGTCAAATGACAAGTGGGCAACGTAGCTTTTAACAGACTGAACAAAGAATTATATCTGGTGGCTTCGGGCCATTCAATGGTCTGATGAGCTCATCTGTGCATATGGGAGAGACGAGCCAAATGATCTGCTGGAAATGATCTGGAACATAATTACCACATTCTGCTCCTCACATTAACACAATGTTGGAAAGTAATTTTTAGAAATGCACATTTAAGTGAGAACTTGTTTATGAGCTGTTGCACCAGTGTTCACTGGAGTGCTGAGAGTCAGCAGAGCCAGTCTGCAGCCATGCTAGTGGCATTGTGAGGCTTCTCTATGGCTGGATTCGCATGATATAAGGCAGTGCAGTGAACACGCAGGTATTCCCATTCACTGTAATGAGGGCGGTCATTTTCAACTACGACGGTAACGGCTTTGTGGGGCTCCAGAAAAAAAAAAACGGAAAAGTTGTGGCATTTCACCGCACCGCTGGATTTTATCTGAATGAACCCTTAGACAGTGGTTTTCTGAAAAAAATGCTAATATATGTACAGTATATTCACCATCTTAGTTGAGTGTGTTAACACGTTGACATTTGCTAATTAGCCCTTAAGTACAGCTAAACATAAAGCAAATATCACTAGTTTATCAGGTTGTAATATATCGTTTGGTTCAAACACTTTGATTGCACGGACATGAGGAGAGCAGCAGATTGATGGATCCAGTCCAATAGTTTTATTGAAGAATTTGAACATTGCAGATGACTGTTGCATTACTTTGCAAATGACTGCAATTGACTATTAATTTAGCAGATACTTTATCCCAAAGCAGCTTCCAGTAAGTGCATTCAACCATGTCTCCTATGGGCCAAGGTGCACGGACCAACTTTCTGTCTTCTCAAGGGAAGATGTGAAGAGTTTCTGCTGTGCTGATGTAAATGCAGAGCTCTTACACTATTGTGGAAACTGGACAGCAAACAGTTGTGATTTTGTCTAGCAGTTGTCTAGCAAGATGACTGGCAGAATTTTGAGAGAAGTGCACAGGCTTGGATGTAGGGTTTGACAATTTCCAGGATGTAGGTTGAGCCACTACCGGTACTGGTGTCCTGAAGCAGGTGTCCACGGTGTTGAGGAGCGCTGTACAGTGGGAGAACATGGGTAGTTTGAAGATGCAGGCACATGCAGTTGACCATGGTTAACAATGCTTCCACTTGCCTCTGCACCAGATGGGCGTATGTTGATCTAGTTTTCTTTCAATTACATGCAGTGACTTTTCCATTACCAACTCAACACAGGCACATCAGCAAGGGACTTAGTGGTATAGTCTAGGATGACAAGCGCTTTGATGAAAAACCTTCCGCCTTGTGGAGTATGAATCTGCAGGAGCTGGTTGTTGCAGTGATGTCAGCAGCGAAGGACAGCTGGTCATCCAGTGTCACACAAAAAGTTCATTGCACTCTGTTCCAGGGACAGAGTTCTCATTGTAAAAAGAGAGGTCATGGATGGGAGATGTCTTCCCTGGAAGAAAGAGCAGCTCAGTATTGCTGAGGTTGAGGTTCAGGTGGGGATCAAACATCCACTGAGATACATCAGCCAGAAACCCAATGCTGGTTAATATCATGTGGGGAAGACCGAGACAGAGATGGGGGATGTCAACTAAGGAATATAATTAGCAAGGAAGCTAAAGCATGTTAACGTAAGGGATTAACTCACATTTTTTATCAACAAGCTGTTTATGGACTGCTCCCCCCTCCCCGCCAAGAAAGTTATTTAGTAGTCATCTTCTGGACACCATGGATGTCTGTATCAAATTCCATGGCAGTCCATTCAGTATTTGTCAAGCGGTCCTAGTCTGAGCCAAAGTGGGGAACTGACCAGCCAACTCTGCCATCCCTGGAGCTATAACTTGATCTGAGAGCCCATCTTGTTGACAGTAGGGACAATGAGTAGTTGGATATTTTCTATTATATTACAAAATGGTTTTATTTGCTCCAGTGGACATGACACCTGTTACGCCTGTTCACACCCTTCTTTACCTGTAAGAAAATGCAGCTATAATAGATGGGAGATCCCTGCGGAGCTCTACATAAAACCTTATCTTGGGAAGGTCTTTTCAGGAGGCAAGACTTATTTTAAAAGGCTGAGCTCACCTTCATTTCTCGGATCATGTTGCACAACTACCACACAAAACAAGCAGCAAGAGAAGGAGCTGCAGATGGTGAATCAAAGAACGACATAGACGAAGACAAGAGTGAGGAGAGTCCACAGGAACCACTTAAACCTCCTCAAACCCGACAAAGAAGAAGCAGAGAAAGTGTTGAAAGTAAAGCCTTGGGCTGAAGGCTCCACAAGGAGCCCAACACAACTACAAGATGGCAGATACCACACCGACATAATAAAGAGAAACAGTCAAAACAAGGTAGGAATTATTCACTATGGACAAATGTGTAAACTTCAAAAGAGACAATGACTTGACACCAGCTTGATATAGTACATTTGACCACTTTATATGCCTCAACTGTCTCTCTGAAGAGCGCCGGAACCACAGCTCTTACTCAAAAAGATGAGCTCAAGACAAACCTGAAATGTCACCACGGAAACACATTACTGTGATAATGCCGCTGCAACTTATCAAATTGGCAGGAATAGATAAACTGGAAAAGGTTTCTTAGATTAATTCAGTCCAAAGGTTGTGTAGCGACTATCTGCTGCGATTCTTTTTCTTACACTTCCTTTGTTCCCACATTCACTGTGCTCCGCCTAAATATTACATGTGCATTAAGAAGGCCCGTGGATGATGGATGTGTTGCGGCTCTCTCTTCCACACTTTCTCCAGTCCTCGACACGGCTGAACTCGACGACCCCGGAAGGAGAGAATGAAGGAGAAAGCTCTCATCATTGCAGGCTGTTGACACCTCCTCACTTCCTCTATACATGTCACAAAGACCCCTACAGTGCTCTCCAACAAGCACCATTGTCCCATATTTAGACCCACTGGCCCACATAGATCCCACACCAATATGACGTTAGAAAGGCTTTTTTTTTTCACAGTGGCCAGTTGACAAGACTGCTGGCTGGGAGCCATGTTTTATAAATCGACCTCCTCCTCCTGCTCCCACTCAGCAATCAGCCGCCAGAAACATTTCAATAACATTTATGACCCCTTATCAAATCACTATTTATTACTGAAGCGACTTTTTTTTAAAGCCTACCTAGTTGTGATACACTACAGAAGATTTGAGCTTTAGAATGATAAATGAATTGTCAGAAATAATTTGGAATGCATTCATTGTGTCTCTTTCTAAGAACATTTGAGTTCTGAGAGACTATTTATTAAATGTTGGCAGCTAAGGTTTCTACAAACCACTGAGATCTTCATACGTGTTCATGTCACAGGCTGCTTCCATATTGACATTTTTATAATACGCATCATTCCACGTTGACATTACATGTTTATGATCCAACTTTCATATCCAGGGCTGATAGGGTGGTAGAGGAGTTACAGGCGAGAGGACTGCCAAGACAGTGACCACAGTTCACTGTGTTCCTCCATTTGTAAGCATGAAACCGCTGGACAACTTCAAGGAGACCAGCCGGGATTATGAGGACAAAACACAGATGATTTGACAAGAAGTCAGGTGTCTCCAGTTGTGTTTCTGGTGAAAAAACAGGTATTTTAAGCCAAATCATGATCTTTTTCGAACCCTCACCAAGTGGGTTTTGTGCCCAAATCTGACCAGAGCATAAGCGCAGTGCTTTCACGAGATAAAAATGACAACTGAACCGAAAGAAAAGTAAAGAAAAGTTGCAGAATAAGTTTCAGCATATCTGTAATTTGCAGAAAACTACATTACCGACATTTGTTCTGGTGATCGGGTTGGAGAAACCTTCTACCTGTTCCCCTCCTTTTCCTCCGTCCTGTGACTGTTGTCCATCCTCTAGTTTCTTGACATCAAAACAGAAGAATATCAATTATGATGATGGTATTTTTAAATATTTTGTCCTTCATGAACAGTTTAATGTGTAAAAATATCAACAGAAACTTCACAAATCTGAAAACTGCATTTTTGTCTGCACAGGGAAAAGTAAATATTCACATTAGTCTCTTAGCCTCTCTGTGATCACTAATTTTAAGTGTTAACAGCAAATGACAAAGTCAATGAAGAGCCACAATGACATTATCATAAACTATGTTTATGTTTGTTTTACCAAATGAGTTCATGATCATAAAACCGTCATTGAATAAAGAACATTATTTGTAAGCTTGTCCGCAACCACAGTACACAGGAGGAGATGATAGAAAAGAGAAGACGGAATTGAGACTCAGTAGAGTAAGATGGCTGTATCTGTCTCATTCCTGATGGCTGTGATGCAGTCGCTGATGAAAAGTCCTTGAAGTGATCAGGAAAATGAAAATGTATGCATTTCATTATCAGTGATGCTGATACTTATTAAAGTTTGAATGTGAGTAAGACGAACACCTGCAAGTCCGATTTAGCATTCATCTTAATAGATGATTTACAACACATCATGATGCAGGTGCAAGAAGCCATCAGGCCAATGATCCACAATAGCGTAAAAAGCAGTAAATCCTCAGATTTGAAATGCTGGAACTAGCAATGCTCAAAATTGATGTAGATGAATTTTCTGTCAATTGTGTAATGCAGTGTGCAGGATCCAGATTGAAAAACGCTGGAGTCCTCCGCTAAAGAGATTCAGCCCTTTTTTCTATTACTCAGGTGTTTGTGTGTGTGCAGAGGACCTAAAAATGTAGCTGCACAGATATTTCACAGTTTTAAATAACTCGGATCACTGTGGACGCAGGGAGGGAAGGAAGAAGACTTTGATCGATTTTTCTCTATCAGCTGGGACCTCTCGAAGCAAGTTTGAGTATGCCAGTGGGATGGAAACATTTCCAATCCTGAATTTCAACATATTTTCAAGTATATTTTACCCACAGATTGTTTGGACCCTGCCGGTTGCTGTCACTTGCAGCTATATTCATTTGAGCTGCTGCTTTCACAGCAGCGTTGGACCCCATGAGGTTTCCCTGAGATTTCTTCACACTCTAACTGTCACTTCCTGGGAGATGGCAGCCCCGTTTTCACAGCCTTACCATAGGGCTCACTTTCTCTACTTATTTCCTCCTCTCAGTATTTCCCACACAGGCTTCACACTTTTCAAAACAGCAATTAGCCTCCTTTTTTTTTTTACATGTCTCACAGTGTAAGGTCACAATCATCCATACTGATAAGACTCCAGTTTGCTGTAACACTTCAGCAGTTCTTTAAAAATGTCTGTTGTTATCCTATGACAACCTCACAGAGTCTGTCTGTATTTTATTTTTTTAAGTTGCATTTTTAGAAAGATGATTCCTTCTTTCTCTCTCTGTTTGACTTTGTTTGTCTTTTTCTCCATCTCGCTCTTTTATTTTCTGGCTCAGCTTGCAATCTGCCTGTTATCTGACTGATGTAAGCTGGATGTAATAGCTTTAATGATTACATGTCGTTGATAAGATAAGCCTCCTTGAGCTCTTTGGAAGTCTTGCTGAAAACTTAAATATTGTTCCTAGAGAAGCGGTGGATGAAAAGCCATGTTGCCTCTGCATTCATTCCAATAAAAAAATAAAAAAACGGCACTTAAAAAAGCTGCTGCGCGTTTGCTACTGCGCAGACATCTGCTTGCTTTTCTGGTCGTGTATGTTTTGGGTTGCTGCAGCCAGATATAGTGTCACACTCTCTCTCAACCCAGTCTCATTCTGTCTAACTGGAAAAGACAAGGATGAGGGTGGTCGCTTTAAAAGCAACACATCCCCAGGCAGGCACGGCTCTGTCTGGTCCTCCATTATCTCGCTGCGCCCGCCTTGTGCAAGCTTGGAACTAGGTTGTTTCCATGGTGACCAAGTATTTGATGGACAGGTCTGCGTATGATGGCCGGCCCGCTGTGAGAGCTTCCACATTCTGCAGTCATCCAAATGGGATGCTGAGGATTAAGCATCTCTACATGTTCATGTGTGTACACTGTAAACACATATGTATGTACATAGGTACTTTCACTGTCAGGCTACTGTGCAAATTAAACACCAACACTCAAAATCAGCACTCAGCACCTCTACTTTTACGTACGAACGCCTACATCTCTTGCAGCCAATCCTGCACGCCCACAGTACTGTACATGCAGACAGAAAGAAGGTGTCATTCATGAAAGAAATCCTTCTTTCCATCCATCCATCTATCCATCCCATATCTGCCAACATTCCCCATTTTTGCAGGAGTCTCCCGATTTCTAACCCTTTCTCCCGCTGTCCTTCCCATTGTTGATCTATCCTGTTAAAACTCCTGATTTTACAGTGATACAAATCAAATTGGTGTTTCTCAGTCTCCATGTGAGATGTGTGTTGTGGAACCTGGAAACCCAACCAGAAAGCCACATGCAAACGACCCTGCCAGCCCTCCGCTCCACTCTGTTAGCTGATGAAAATGGATGAAATGGATCCAAGGAAGAAGAAATACAATTTTTATTTTCACTCTACTTGGACTCTTAAGTTTGTTGACATTTGTCTGTTTAACTTGCTCATCCTCTTCATCCTTCCTCGTCTTCTCTTTGAAGGTCTGCCTGACAAATTATGGTTCCCAAACACAGGCTTACAATGCTTTTTTTGTGATGTAAAATTTAAATGTTAACTCTTCATTTTTTGTATATTTTGTGCTTTTTTAAAAATTAATTTTACTGCGAGCCATGAATTTTATCCCTGTACTTATTCTATTAATCTGTGGTGGAGGGCTCTATGGAGTTGGGGACATTGACGATAAACTATTTGTTGATACCCCAGAATATTGCCCTCTCTTTCACAGCCAAATGTTGGCAGGTATGTCATCCATCCATCCATCCATCCATCAGCCATCTTCTTCCACTTATCCAGGGCCAGGTCAGGGTAGCAGTAGGCCAAGCAAGATAGTCTAGCGGTACCCCCCTATCTTCCATCTTGGGGGGAACCCAAGGCATTCACTTGCCAGATAAGATCTATAATATCTGTGTTCTGGGTTTACCCCTGGGTTCTCCAACCAGTTGTATGTGCCCGGAAAGCTCCTCACCCTATCTCTATCCAACCGAGCTGCATAGAAAAAACTATTTTCAACTGCTTCTATCTCCAAAATCATAATTTTGGTCATTACCCAAAGCTCAGGGTATATCTAAATCTCCCTCTTCACCATGTCACCATGATGGTCTGCTATAACGCCCGCATTACTGCTGACGCCGCTGTAATCTGCCAGTCAATCTCATGCTCCATTTTACCCTCAATTGTAAACAAGACCCCAAGATAAATCCTTAACTTGGAGCAGCAGCTCACTCCCAGTCCAGAGGGACCAATTCACCCTTTTCCAGCCAAGCCAGACAACCATGCCCCGAAGGCCTCCTTCTTTAGATTAATGACTTCCTTCAACGCTGGTGTCCACCACTGGGTTCTTATGCTGGCGCCATAGTAGGCACTGACAATCTCCATACCAACACTCCCACTGTCTCTAAAATGGCAGCTTTGAACACTCTGATTCCATGTTCCCAACTGCCCTCACAATGGAAGAGAAAGGCATACGGCTGCATTAAACACAAAATCTATCTTTGGCCTATATTGTTCTGCTACCCAGTACACTTTTGAACTACTATAGGCACACACATGGCGTTTAGTATAGCCAGTTCATGAATAGCACAGATTAGCTAGGCCGTTCCTTCCAATCAACCCTGTCCAGGTCTCTCCATCCCTGCTTATGTGATCTGAAAAGTCCCCCAGCAGAATTTTAAAAAGTCCCAGGGCAGTATCCGTTCCAGGATGTTACCCAGAGACGGATCGTCTGCACTGCTGTTCAGTGCACACACAACAGTCAGAGCCCTCTCTCAGTGACTTGCAGTCACATGGAGGCGACCCTTTCATTCTCTGGGGAGAACAGTGCGGCACTCAGCCAGGGACTCGTCAGTATCCCAGCACCCATCCGGCGCCTCTCACCCTGGGAAACTCATGAAAAGAGAGAATAATCCCCTTCTGCAGGAGTTTGGGTCCCCACCAAATGCTACGCTTAGAGTTGAGTCCAAATGAATCTTTAGCGAAAGTTCAGACAGGAAGACTACTCTTTTGCATGCACATTCTTTAGTTTATTTCTTATGCCATCCTTTCATTTACTCCTCTCACTCATTATCGTCTGTCATTATCTGGGGCTGTTAACTGACATCAGTTGTTCACATCAGCCGGGCACATCTATCCAATAGCTTAGCGACGCACCTTCACTTTTTAGATACGATTGCCTCTAGTTCATTGATGCAGCTGTTCTCATCACTACCCAGTCTGCACAGGCTTCATCATTTCATCAGCCTGTCTCAGAAGAGTCATCAGTCAGCACCACCAGCCGGTGTGGACTCCACGGGGAGATTCTTCTTGCTGCTGCTCAGGGCAGACGGCCTTCGATCGCAAAATTTCCCTGTAGAGTCGAAGCGCCAAAGACTTTCTGACTACACTCATTACCACTTTTTATCTGCTGTAATACATTTTCTTCACTTCATTCGCTAGTCTGTCCTGCTTGAACTATGTCTAGTAGGTATAGCGTCACCTCCTGCACCAGCTCCGGTTCCTTCCCCGCCAGAGAGGTGACGTTACACATCCACAAAATTAGTCTGCGGTGAGCCTGCTTATCTCCTATATCTTGTGTTTATGCATTTTTATTTACTGTGTGAAGTCATCACTGAGCATTTCCATTCCATGATTTCCTACAATTCAAAAACTCATACTTAATTTGTACTTATAGGGGGGAAATAGTGTAGTTTTTACTCCACAATAATTATCCTACAGCATTAGTTACTCCAGAAACATCTGGCCAATGCTTAAGTTACTAAAGCTTGTGGGCCGAGACACCGGCACTTATGCCTCGTGCCGGCCCTAGCATTCATACACCACTGATCCTGACTGCTACACCTTATTGCAGTTTTGATGTATTCTTTACTTCAATTTCGTTTTTGCCGCAGCCTGAGAGCCGGTCGTAATGAATAAAACAAGCTTATGAGATATGATGAAATTATGATACCTTGACCAACTGCAACCATAAAATGGTACTAATGCATTAATGCCTCAGTACCATGACATCCACAGGGGTCATGTTCTGCATTATAGGCAATGTTACTCTTGACATGCGACTGACATACAGATATACACTTTGCTAATGATACCTTTGATTAGAGTTTATACACTATGTGCTCTTAAAGGATCTATTTGTAAGAAAAGCTGATTTTTCAGTCTCATTCCCAACTCGTCAAATACTGACGCATTGGGATTGTAGTTTGGGCCGGCCGCCATCCCTATGCATCAGTTTTTGATGAGTGGGACCCTTAAATAATTGACATATCATTGCAGGACTTCTGCTTGTAGTAGAGTGTTTGTAATTGTCGTATCGCTTCTTTTACTTAGAAATGTTCTAACTACTTCAACACATCAACTGTTAATGCTTAAAGACTGCGTGTGTAGTCAGATTATGAGTAAAAGTGCAAAACAGTTCAGAAAGCCTTTCAACACACTTTCAGCATCAACCGTGGTGAAACTTTAGGATTTCAAAGACTGCCATCAATAGTTGCTCTGAGCGATTCCCTTTTTTCCCTGACAAGTTTCATTACCTCTAAAATAGATTATTTCATTTTTTTGCACGCTGAAAAGAGATGTGGAAAAACTGCAAATCACTCTCTCTCCCCGAATCCCCTTAAAATCATCCTGTTCCAGCGGTTTTTTGTTTTTTACAGTTATTTTCAAAAGGGATGTATCAAAGTGTTTGGCAGTGAGAGGCAGCAAAGCCCTCTTTAAAGGATTACTGTGTGAGTAGGATGAGATTTCTCAGTTCTTTTCCCTATATCCTCCCTCTCCTGCTGTACGGTGCGTGAAGACCACATTGTTATTATCACTCGGTTTCTCCTCAGACAATTCACTTTTTATAAACAGCAGCTTCATCAGAAGAGACAACAGCTGAGCCAGCAGTAATTATCCAGCTCCGGAGCAAATGTATGTCTGATAGTGAGTGTCCCTTCCTGTTGGACTCTCAGCACGCCTGTGACTCAACACCTGCAGGTCACAGACACCATATGTCTTTTCACAAGAAGAACAGGACCCCCACACCCACACACAAGAGAGGAACATCCTGCTGCCAACACCTTCATAAACTCCAAATCAAAATGGGAATTTAAAGATGGAAAGCATCTAATTTATTATGCCTCTTCACCTGAGGTCAAGTTGTGTTTAAGCTACATTTTTCCCCCGTAACACAGATCCTCTCATAGGCTTAGGCTTATTGTGATACAGGTAGCCCACTGGGGATAATGCGGCTGTTTGCTGTAAGCCTCGCCGACAAAGGAACCTGTCTAATCCATCAAGAAGTTTCAGGCAACGAGGATTTGCATGACAAAACAAATATTGTGAAATGCTAATAAGATAAAGCAGGGGACTGAATGAAGCTGCCTTCCGCATAATTTCCCTGCATGGGTTGATTTTGTTGTACCGCACTATGAAAAGCACTACAGGTAAAGCAGCAGCAGACATGTGGAAGTGTGATTGATAGTCAGTGTTGCTGGTACATCATTTACTACATTATACATCATACTTCCAAGTGTCGCTGATTCTTGCAGAGAACACAGTTGCAAGGACCCACCTTTTCTTCTGTTCTTTTTTTTGTTGCATATCCTAAATGTATGGAACATATCAACTGTATACGAAATACACAGAAAGACATGGTGACCACATCGACCACCAAATCCATTACTGTTGCTTTACGAGTGTGTGGTTTCAGAACGACGCTGTGTAATTTTGCTTTAGGCTTTGAACGCCTGCTTCCTTCTCCCCAAACTGACCAGACTCCCCATCAGATATAATGAGGGAACATGGAAGCCAAGCTAGAGGTTTGAAATGATAATGAGTAAGACTCCCTGCGACTAAAAGAGACAGAGAGACTGATTTAGCACAGCAGAATTAGAGATTGGAAGACAGTAATAGGACACATTTAGATGGCAGTCATATATTTAGCCGTGGTGCCCAAGCGAAGAAATGGAGTGAATTCAGGTTTTAGCTCAACATCCATAACGTCTATTTATACAAGTACAGCTTGAACTATGTTAATCACTACAGAAAATTACAACTTTGCAAGATTGCTCTGCGGAAAAACGGTATGTTCCAACAATATGCCCCATAGATGGGACTCTTCATTGTGCCTTTGGAGAAGAGGAACAAGCCAGTACATGCGCTTAACAGGCACATAATTGTCCATATTTTATGCTTGTTTTGTTTGCATCCTCATAACGCAAAGCCTCACAAGACGCCTTTAAGTCCCCATGAACGTACAGTTTCCCCCAGCTAATTGTCTCTCCCGCTGTCACTCTAATTAGCAAGGTATGTGTGACAGATTGTGTCCCACTGGCTGCTCGCCTTTAACACATTAATTCTGCATGAAGATCACATGACTGTTGAGAGCTCATGCGCCGCCAACATACACCCTGACCTCCATGATTATGGTTCTATAAGTGTTGCAGTGCTTGAATTGTAAAAATGTAATTGCTAGTACTCCCCTGATTAATGTTTTGGTGATGGGTGTGGGGGGTGACCTGGCTGTTCAGAAGTGCATTTCTCCTCACTGAATAAACGCATCACGCAATCGCGCATTAATGACCTTTAGTAATTTCTGTGTTTCTGGGTAAGCGGGATGTTGCTCCTTCCGCGAAGAAGAAGTTAAAGGGCTATCGACTTGTGTGATGATCTGTTGGGAGGGGTTGTGTCTGGTGTCTGCAGCCTGTGTGTCTCCGTGTGTGTCTGCTCATCGCTGAGGAAAAGATTATGAAAAAAAAAAAAGCAACGATCACAAGCAGCAGTGACAGTATTCATAATAGATTATTAGTGTGCTCGCTTGCCAGATTTGCTCGTGTCACACAGACAAAATTGAACAGATGCCGACACGACCCCTACAGATTGCGAGCCGGGGTGCATGCGCTGCGTCTGAACAGCATCTATGGATATAGCTCTTTAAAGGCGGCACTGAGTGCTGTTGTTGCTATACTGGAGTTTCTAACTTAAAAGAAATAGTGATAGATGGTCAACACCATTTTTGATACTACAGGAACAATTTACAAAACAATTAAGTTATACAATTTTAGATTTTCATCCAAAAGTCAAATATGAAATGCTTGTGTAGTGTGTGTTAAGCATCCACGTTTATTTATGACCCAACCTTCTGGGATGAGCAGAGAATTATGACTGCCTGTTGAACCAACAACAGGACAACTCAGCTCTGCATATGTCAACTTGCTGTTGGGAGAGAATAGAACATTAATACTGAGCTGAACATAAACATTAGAATGCTAACATTCTCCTGTCATGATTTTAACATGCATATGTTGAGCAGGTACAATGCTCACCATGTTGGTGCTACATGCTAGCCTGCTAACATGTGCTAATAAGCACTAAACATAAAGTACAGCAGAGGCCAAAAGTAATGTTATCACAGCTTTGTGAGTTAAACAAATATTGGATTGTTAAGGGCCAACGGGACAGGGAACCCAAAAGCGGACTCAGACAGGAGGCGAGAGATTGAGTTCAGACCAGATCTTGTTTATTGAGTGGAAAGGGGGGGAATCCGAGGCTGGGCTTGGACGGTCCAGACGGGCGGGGTCCGAGGCGGAGAAGAGTGGTCCGGGAGGCTGGGTCCAGAGCGGGGTTCACGGAGCAGACGAGGGGAGCAGATCTGGATAGTCAGGGGCCGGAGAGCAGGGCAGTGATGGCAGTCTAGAGCAGAAAACACGTTACAACAATAATTTCTTCACTAGGAATCAGAGTATCAGGCTTTGACGCGCAGTTTACTGACTTATCAGTGGCTACGATCTGGCAGCGCTGGGTATATGAAGGGAGGCTGATTGCAGGATTGGGTACAGCTGGTGGTGACTTCTAC
>OMLP01000521.1:0-14865 GCA_900302685.1 Spondyliosoma cantharus | reverse complement strand
TGATGAGATTCATTCAACTTTATTGTTATTTCAATACAATTCAGTCTAACCAGAGTGCAAGTGCAGTGCATGTATATATGTCGCCTATGAATGATATGGGAAAGCTAAGGTGTGGAGTATTAACAGTAATACACTTTAACTGCACTTTAACACTGATGTAAACTTTAACAAACATAAACTGTGTCACAATAAACCAAAGGCTTACAATGACCCTATTACAAAGGGGAACAAAACTAATGGAAAACTAATAGCATTTTAACTGATATTAGAGCCCGACCAATTTATCGGCAGACCGATATTATCGGACGATATTAGGCATTTTCCAAACTATCGGTATCGGCATTTATAATGGCTGATAAATGAATATTTGAAAAATTAAATAAAGACGGACGAAACGCCCTCAACCATGTTATGAGTGTTGGCATCCACCAGAGGGCACGCTACAACAGGCAGAGTCTATGCCACCTGATTGACGTACAGGACGGCCAGTCTGAGATCTTCTTGTCGGGTCATGGGTCACCATGCATGCACAGATGGGCTGGCTAGTGCAAAACACAAGCGAGCTAAGTGTCCTGGTTAGTGGCTTCAATTGATATCAACAAAAGAAGGGATACAAAAAAATGTGCACTTGTCTGATCTGTCAAACTACCATCGCTATTCCGAAGAAGGGGAATGTTGAGAGGCACTTTCAAACTGTTCATAAAAAGTACGACACTGACTTCCCTCCAAAAAGCGATCGTTAGGGGTGAGTCATTCTATCACGCGAGAGGACGCTGGCGTGAATGTCACCGCTTCTCAATCCGTAGCAAAACTGTTCGGCCTACAAGCCCTGGGGCTGTAATACTAACTTAGACTAAAGGCTGCACACCTGCACAGCTGGCTCCGTGGACTCACCTTTCTCCGCTGATCAGCTGTTAGCCTAGCAAAGCTAACAGCTGTTAGCCTCGTCGATCGGCTGTTAGCCTAGCAACGCTAACTTTCAAACTGACGTAACCTACTCAATACTCTGTGGGCTGTCCATCATTGCTCAGTTGGTCCTCCCTCCACCACAACCTCGGGGTTATTCACCGCCTGGCTCTTTGGTCGCTCTCCTCTGCTGCTGTGGTCTCTCCCGGCTTGCAGCGATGTTGGATGTTTGTTTATATGAAAGGTGCTATTCCCTCCGTGCAGACTGACAGGTGCTCCATTTATTCTTTGTTTTGTTTGTTCCACTTTGTTAAGTGCTAAGATGATAAAAGAGGCCTTCCTTGAGGCAGCTGACTCCTTGTTTCAGGATTTTAAAAACAAACTACCAATATTTTCATCAATCAAAGCTCTTCAGCTGTCAAGAAGTACAGTTACACAGCGCTGTGAAGTAATGGTCGAGGATTTGACACAGCAGCATTGGAGAGACATTGCAGATTTCTTTTTTTAATATATGTATATATATATATATCGGCCGATATATCGGAATATCGGATTTTAAATCACCAAATATTTGTATCGTTATCGGCCTTAAAAATCCTTTATCGGTCGGGCTCTAAC
This sequence comes from Spondyliosoma cantharus, assembly GCA_900302685.1. Classification (NCBI taxonomy): domain Eukaryota; kingdom Metazoa; phylum Chordata; class Actinopteri; order Spariformes; family Sparidae; genus Spondyliosoma; species Spondyliosoma cantharus. The sequence goes on along the minus strand of OMLP01000521.1, from coordinate 13,341 downwards.
TGATATACAAGCAGGAAAGAGACCTGTAAAATAACACCTGAACAGGCCTAACGTTAACTTTCCAAATGTCCCTGATGAATTTAAGGGGGAGTAACATTAACACACGTCGACTCAGCTATTTACTGATTATTAAACAATGCTGCTATCGTCCGAAGTAAGCTAGCAAGCTAACACTCCAACAATGGTAACTACGATCATTAAACTATTAATTTCATTCACTTCATCACATTGATGTTACTGTATCTGTATCTTCTTCCTGTTTTTCTTCCTCTTCTTTACTTCGTTTCTTTCACTGGGCGCTGGATGGTTTCAGTCTTTTGGACATTGTTATTCCGCTACAGTATCAGTAAATCTCTCTCTTGGTCTTGTGGTCTCGGTCCGGTCAGATTCAGGCAGCTCGCCGCTCGCATGTGCGCTTGGAGTAATTGGGGTTGGATTATTTTCCCCTGTGACCTGCCTGTGACCTACGTGACATAATTTCAACACTTTTCTATTCGTACCCACAAACTTGAATTCGTGTTCACAGTGAAGACTTCGTAGATGTAGAAATTAGAGGTGTACTCACAAGACTTTGCACTCACAGCTTTTAGATTCATACTCACGTAAAAACAATCCTAACCCACACAATTTCTCAAACTCGCGTATATGACAGCAGTATTTTGTGTAAACAAATTTTTATTCACATACAAATGTTTAACATTAAGAATACGAATGGCTAGAATCATGCATACATCTTTTTGATAGCTATCTTACTCCATAAGTGTGTTCCAGTGGTTCATAAAATAGAATAAAATAGAATATAACAGAAATAAATGGTTCACAGGATACAAATTAAGCCTTTAAATGTCATTACTTGTGATACTTTAAGTATCAGAAATACTAGTAAAAGTGAATTTTACATGTTTTCAGCCACAACCGGCAATTTCCAGGCTGCCACCACTTGAAATGGTCAATGTCAGCAGAGATTAACACAGTATAATCATTCCAAGTCATCCAGTTTTTTAACATGCAGTGACCACAGTTGTCCATCGTGGAGCAGTTGCGGTGCATTACTAGGGACGCATACCAGAATGGAAGCAGAGGAAGAAAATAAACTTAAATTTTCTGGCAAAACATTTATTGAAGTATGTTAAGACTTATACTCAAGTCCTATTTGTAATGGTGACTTATGTTTACCACAGTGATAATTCAGCATGATGTCTTTACTTTTAATCAAGTATGACTTGTGGGTTCTATATACAACACTGCGTACCGGTAGCTGGTAGCTTTTCTGTAACATTTCGCTATAGCCTAGCTAGCACGTTGTGCTTGTGTATACATAGTGTCGGTGGACTGTGGACAGAGCACATTAAAATATCAGTTTCTACATGTTGACGTTTTTTATGCTTGTTGAACAGGTGTATTGATAAAGTACTGGCATTTTACTTGTGAAGGATTTGCTACACCTCCAGTAATGAGTGTTGTTGCCAACTTGCGTAAACAAGACTGAAACAGAATGTCCAGCCAAACACAGCTTTAAAAACATGCAGTTTATAGACTGTGACATACATAGCAAAGCTGATATTACAAACATTATTTAACTTATATGTAAAGCGGCTGTGTGTGAAAAATTTAGCCTGAATCTGCAGCTCTACTTAGACCATCCTGTTGAAAATGGTCTGCAGATATACAGTAGATTTTGTTTATTACCTCCCATTCCCTTCTCTCTTTTCCACACAAAAGCAGAGGGATGTGCTGAGATGAATTATAATTAGTTTTCTATGAAGCTCCTACTTTCAGATATAATAAGAACCTACTGTTGCGCTGAGCCCCTAAGTGTGTTAGTGCTGTTCTATGTTCCAGCAAGTTGAAGGTCAGTGTCCTCCATAAAGTGAAACCCACAACAATACCTTGCACTGAGAAGGCGATTGAGAGGTGTGGGCTCTGTGGTGTCCAAGGTTCGCTGTTCAATCAATAACCTATTGTCAGACCTCAATTTAGAGACGTCGCTCTCTCCCTAGAAAGGAAAGAATGGTTGCTATCACTCAGCGTTTAATGTGATTTTTCTCTCAGTGACCAATAAACAAAATCATATTTTTCTTTATTCATGTAAGCAGTATATTATGGTAGGATGTGTTTCTGATAAGTTTATATTGATTTATTTTTAGTCCTTTACCTTCTGTGACTGTTGGCTCTTTGTTGGTTTTTATAATTATTTTGCCATTTTGCCAAAGATTTCCTTGAAAAGCCAATTAAAATTTTTAGATGATGCCTTTTTTTTCAATGTAAAAAAAGAATAGGTCAAATGAAGACTCAGCATGCGTTCAATAATTTATTAGTTGTAGTAAAACAGACTGCAGATTGAGAAGATTAACTTACCACATTAATAATGTACTCGTAAATTATTAAATTGAGTACTGAATAATGCTTCTATAGCACTCACCATTTTTTTCTCTTCTCTCCTGAATGTTGGCAGAAATCACTGCATGAAAAGTGTGATTTTGATCAGTAAGCGGGACTGTAGATTGCCGTGGAAGTTCAGGTTTACGACTGGAAACGGCAATTTGCAGGCAACACCGTAAACTGCAGCGTATAGGCCCGTGTATACTAGCTGCTCTCGACCCGTCGCAGGACAACGTGATGTCAAAATGACGTAGATCTCGCTGGCACACCAGGATTTAAGCGCCCGGTATACTCGCCATTGCCGACCTGTCGCGCATCAACGTGACGTCACGGGAGCGCCGTAACTATATATACTTGCGCGTGGTACTTGCATTGTTTATCTGTTTGCTAATAAACTGTGGTTTTACGTAAGTGCTGTCTGTCTTCTTCTAGTGCGTAGAAATAGCAAAGTCGGTAGCCTTTCCTCAGTTGCGACACCTCTGTTCAGGAGAAGACTGGCACTATTGCCGTGACCACCACTCGCAAGTATATATAGTTACGGCGCTCCCGTGACGTCACGTTGTCGCGCGACAGGTCGGCAATGGCGAGTAAACCGGGCACTTATTGTCGGGGCTTTAACATGTAAATGAAAATGCTGTGAGCTATACATATGCAAATCAGGGTAGCAGGGGGAGTTTTATCCCGGGTGACATTTTTCTAAAAGGTATTGACTTCATTTTAAGAAAATCTCTGGTATAAATAGATCAGGCTCAGTATATCCTAATTATAGACTCTTAAATTCTAGCATGAATTGACTTATTTAATGAACGTATGCTAGATTAATTACTGTGTATGTCATTAGAAATGGCCAATGTTATGTCAAAAAGATACACAAAATTATTTATTTAATTGTTTCTCTCCTGGGAACAAGTTAAAGATAGAACTCCAGTTGTTAAGAAGTTAAAATTTGCATGAAATATTTTGAGATAAATGAGATATTAAAATGTATAAATAATTTCTGTGACTTTAATATATAATTTCATGGGTTCTGAATGTTTTAAAATAAGTTGAAAAGTAATTCTTATTACGTGTGAGAGTTCATGACCTTTAAGAGTTTTTACACTTCCGGGGTAGACCGGAGCGTGAAGAAGAAGAAGCAGAGAGTTAATGGTGTGGAGCAGCTAACAGTGGACTGTGTGTGTCGTCAGTGTCGTGTTTTATCACTAACAGACTGTGAACTGTTGTCGGACGACATGCTGTGAGTGTGCGAGTTGAACTTTCCATCGCAGTCGAAGTGTTTGTGTTTTACTGGACACGAAGCAAGTTCGGCTAAGCTAGCTAGCAGGAGCTAGGCTAGCGGCACGGTCAATGTTGAGAGGAGGCCTGTGCTGACGGGAGGAGCTTTGCCGGGTCGCCACGGAGAGTGTCGCCAACAGAGGGCGCGCATTTTGTTTTCACAGACTAACCTCGCCTCATAACGAGGCCGTGACCTTCCAGATTTACATGATGCTGATAATAGCGCCATTGTGTGTAAGTAACTTTTACTGTTTTCTCCTTCCTTGTTTAATTTTAGTATGACTTACGTTTTTTATTCATACCACTCTCATTTAATTGTTTTCCAGCTGCCTGTAAGTCATATTAGATAAATATACATACATATACATATATATACATATATACATACATATATATATTTATTATATTAAGATCCCTTAACATCCAGACAGCAATCACAATATCAAATACTGACAACAACAGGGCTGTAATAACTTCATCCATTCAATTTTGGTGACCTGAAGATATTGCAGCCTACCTGTCTATCAATCTGTCCTTAACTGCTCACCCTGCACTTACTCTGCCCATCACTCATTGTACCTGACCGGAGTCTAAGCACCTCACTGCTGAGGCTGTGTCGGAATGAGCTCATTGTTTACAGACAAAAACAACGTCAAAATGCACTTTCAAAACAATTTCTGAATGCTAACAAAGCTAGCTTGATGGCCATCACTACGAGCAATGGCTATGTTGGTTGTTTATGTTCAATATGATAATATTAGGTGTTAAGCATTTTATACTTTTATACTAAATCTAGCCTAGGTTTGACGTTTTTTCCATCTTACCAACCCCCGCTTTAAATGCCCAGTATAACCCCTCTTCCCACTTAAACACACTGATATTGGACTTTTGTGTGCAATGGGAATGTGTAAACTCTGCGTTTACACCCGGGTCAATTGACAGCAGTAGACCTGGGTAAAGAAGCTTTCTTTTGAAATATCAAATCAAATTGAATCAAATTTCTAACCCTAACCCAGTGTTGTTTCTGCGTAAACCTAATTAGAATATAAGCACAGTGCTGTGACAAACTAAAGATAGTAAATTCAACCCAAACAAATGTAAAGTTGCAACATAAACATAATTTTAACCCCTTTTCAGCAGAAATTACTTTACGTAACATTTATTTAGGCAATTGGGTTATGTGAACACATCATTACAAAAAAATAGAACTCAAAAGGATACTAAAGTGATGGACATGTAGCCCAGTGCTAGGTGTATGTTTATTTCCATTTTTTTCCTGTATGCTCTCCTCAAAGTGGTGATGATCTTCATTCATCTTTAATCATCTTAACTTGCTTGTATATTTTCTTAAATTGCAGTGTAATGAGCTCTCCCTGCCCCAGTCCATGATACTTTATCCTCTGCTTGTCTGGGAAAAAGAATTCTCTCTCCCTGGCCGTGTAATCAATTTTGAGTTTTCTTCAGACCAACAACCAGATCAACCCCCTGAAACATGTCATGGTCATCTTTTATTATGGACAACAAAACCTGATATTTCTCCTTCAGAATGCCAGGTCTTTGTGTGTTTTCAATTAAAGCCACATTGGACAGAAGGTCCTGGCGAATGGATGCAGAATGACAGTGCATTAGAGACGTCTATACTAAATTCTGCAACACTTTCTTTTAAACATTGTTCCTTAAATTGAATGCATTTATCTTTTGATTAAAACATCGTTTAAGTGACTTGCCCTTGACTGGACCATTGTACAGTGCTGTGGTTTTGAAGGATGTGTGATTAAACACACAGCTCTAAAACTAGACACAGTACAGGTATTTCATGCCCTGTGCACACATCTTTCTTTTTTCTTTTTCAATTTTACAACTGTTGCACATGGATGTGAAAAATAGAGTGAAACTGCGCTTTCGACCTTCCACATCCCAAATCTGTTTCATGTCTTCACTGCTCCGTCCTCTGGACAAAGAAGTAAAGTGGTAAAGTGAATGAATTAAAACATTTAGCAGTTTAGCATCATTGTGTTTAACATACCCTTGTTATTATCAAATATGAGAGGCGCCCCTCAGTCCACTTGACTGAGAATGAAAATATTTCCACTTTAGGTAAGTGCTTGTTATGGAAATCTCTTGTCCACTCATAGCTTGTAAATGTTGGGCCATCATACTAGAGAAACAAGAGACATAAAGTACAGCTAAAGCTTAGTATTATCAGATCAGTTTAAACTGATTTTGATTTTATGGAACAGTTAGTCTTACCGATACTGCTTATTGATCTGATATTCTGATGATACTGTGATCAGTTATTTTTGTTATCTTTAAAGGGACAAAATGAAACAAATTAAGAATGAACGTTGCTTTATTTTCTCATTCTTCAACCTTGTAGAACAGGGTTCTCAAACTCAAATTAGCTTGGGGCCACTGCTGCTATTGCCATCTGGTAGGAGGGCCATTTTAAAAATTAAGTACTACAATAAAGTGCAATATTTCTAACATAATACAGAAGCAGCAGTTTATACATTTTTATATCATTTATTTTTTAATAATTTTTTAAGTTAATGCTGATCTTTTTCCATTCTTATAAATGACTTATTGAAACCATGCACTGAATTAACGATTGAAAAACAGCTGTACTTTATTTCTTGCTGACACCTGGCAGCACTTCTGCTCTTATTTTATTCATATTTAAAAAAAATACAACAAAAACAAACAAAACAAAAAATGCAAACAGAAGTATACAGCTATATGTACATTTCTTTTGTGCAATTCTTTTTTTCCATATAAATGAGTAATTTAAACTTGGCACTGGACTTGCCAAGGTAGTAAGTGTTCCGTGTTACATGGTGTTTCATTATTAAAAACAATCTAAAAATCTTAAATTGAAGTACACTGTTCTTTAGTTCACTCAACACCGTCACCATCTCCTCATTGCTTCATATCTTCTGTTGTTTTAGGATCAACACAATGCATCTCCATATAGTCGAGCACATATACAGGGCTGCACAAATATGCACACATGCACACACAGAGTCCAATGTACAGAGTCCAGCTGTCTCTGTCTCTGCCATTACTGTAAGAGAATACCCCCGACCAGCGCTCTAACCCACTCCATCAATCTCTCTCTGTTTGACAGAAACTATGCCCACCTGTTCTCCCACAGTCAGCACACAGACACTCAGAGACTGAAGCTCAACGTGCGACTTCAGGCTTCAGGTTTGGGTTGATGGAGACTGAATGTGGTCAGTCTGCTGTGTTCACGTGGCACATTACTGTTGTAAGCATTGACTGCAGGGTGTCTCTTCTGTTTTGACTGATTTAAGCTGCTGTGATACTCTGTAGACTTTGTACTTCACTACAGAAGTAAAGGTCTGCCACTTAAAATTAATATTTCCAATTTGGATGACTTTATATTACGCTACATGTCTTTAGAGCCAACAACTTGAAATTGTAAAATGTAGTTGGAAAACAATTGAATGATGATCTGCATTAACTTGCCCACTATAAAAGTATTAAATCCTTGCCTAAGGTTTACATTTTGCTGCAGCAAAACAACCAAAAAGGTTTGCAGATGTAGAAATGAATGGGGTAATGTTATGATTTTAGCATCAAATTATTAAATATGCTGTTGTAAAAGAAGAAGAAAGTAATGACAGATAGGGTGTGGCAGGTCTGCGTACCAGGGCTGAGTCCTGGACAGCACCTGTCCAATTTTACCCCAAGGCCTGCAATGTTCACTAACTATTCAAGCAACAAAATATACCTCCCTAGGTTGTCAAAAAACGCTTTGGGTTGGCGTCCAACCTGAGCTCCCCACCAAAAGTGCGGTAATTGTGTTAATGACGAAATAAGGTTTAAGGAGCTGATTGTGACCATTCCACCGGGTGCAGATCGCAGCCGCGTCAATTTGCACAGAGCAGAACAAGCCAGACAGGAAGTCACACAGTGGAATGGTATAGTGCATCTGATCAGTTTTCAAAATAAAACCCCCAGTGCCGACTCAGGCTCTTCAGCACAAAAAAAACGGAAATATTAACAGTAATCAACAACCATTCCAACGCAAAGACATGCTCTTGGGGTATGGCGTTGCTGGAAGGCTAATGAACAGTAAATTTGGGACGGATAAACACTGGATGAGTAATGTGAACAAACACAAATGATCCTGTAGTCAAACATGAGTTGCTGGTGGTGAACAGACCATTATACATCTGCCATTGTTGATTTGTTGATAAATGTTTGTCGACTTCCTTATCCAGAAGTAGCAACAGGTCCAAATGAAACACACTGTTACCTTGGATTTGAATATTGTTGTCATGCAAGTCATGCACCAATAAAGGGGAAAAAAAACCCTAAAAGAAAATTATATGTTCTCCAGCTCTTTCTTCCTTCTTTCCTTTACTGAACCTGAGATTCACTGCACAAACCTTCAGTCTGGCTGATGCGAAGCACCTTTCATTTTAAAGCTAGGGTCAACAATACTGGAGAGCTAGCAAGATTTGAAAGTGACACCTCCTCTAAGTTCCACCCCCATTCCCCCCACATTATCTATGCCATTGTAACCAAATGAACGTCTTCTTCTTCTTCTTTGGGGTCAAATGAACGTCTTTTCATTCAGTGTGCTGAATATTTCCGGCATCAGTGAAATGTGACCTGTGCACGTCTGGAGGAGGGAGGGACATAGGGGGGCGTAGGCAGAACGAGACATGAAGGCATCCGATTTTCTTTCTATTCGGGCCGGATAGCACGGATTGGTCAGCTTTTTCTCAGTCCTGCAGCTGCCACAGAGGTCTGATTATTTTCATTCCTTTTTCTGAATACATAATGTATTGACTACTCTCAGGATAGAAGGACCATTTCACCCAGTATAACAAAATGTGTTTCTGCACAACATTACAGACCCTAGCTTTAAGTGGTCTTTTTACTGTTCAGTTTACAAATTCATGTATATATTTTTGCATTTAAACTTAAACTACTGTGCTCTTAAATCTCCATTTCCTAATTTTCTCAATTACCACAGCATATCTTTAAAGATTAAAGGTCTTTAATTCCAAACTCAAACATTCCTCGCAGGTTGTGGGATTTGTGGGATTTGAACCTCTGATCTTTAACCTTTAGGCTACTGCTGCCCCTGTCCACGTTAGAAATACTTCAGACAAAAGAAAGACTAAATCCTTTAAACTCCTTCTTTTACTGACTTTTTTCCCCCTTTTCTTTTACTTCTGGCCATAGATCACCTGTCCAACTAGATTTGCTCGTCTTCACACCTCACCAATCACTCTTCATCCCCTCCTCTTTCCCCTCTCCTCCTTTTCACTACATGTTGGTCCTCAGCTCCATCAAGAACACACACACACGCACACGCACACACACACACAGACCCTGAGGCCCCATGGTGCTTGCTAATGCTTGTGGGACTCAGGCAGGAAATGGTGTGGGGTTGGTGGGGGAGGAAGGGGGTTCAAGGTAGGTCTCCTCTCAGGTTACCTGCCCAGGTAAGTCTGTGTTTGTTTAGTGCTACCTCCCAGTAGTCCGGAGGTCCAGGCTGAGGCATGGAGAGCTCTCTGTTCAAGTGTGTGTGCACGGTTTTATTGTGTGAGGCGCTGTTGACGTTCGAAAGAGGTGATACTTAATCTGACTATTGTGGAAGACTCTGGAGATCCTCCTCAACACACAACACACACACACAGTTATATGCTCTCAGATCAGAAAATAACCCCCAGTCAGGCGGTGTAGCAGACAGAACGTCTGTCTTCTTAAAAATAAAATCGAAGCAATTGATGTGATCCATCTACTGTCCCAGATAAGACTTGTCAATGTAATGTTGGCAGAGGTTCAGGAGCAGCAGAGGCCGAGCTTTCACTGCCTCTGAGAAATAAATAGACAGCTGAGCATGGAGACGTCTGGCTCGCTGCTTTTATATGGCGATGATTTGGAAAGACTTGGGAGAAAACACTTTTGTTAATGGTCTGTTTGGCTGCTGTCTAGCTTTCAGTGAGGAAGTCATCCAAGTTGTTGCCTTTGCTCTTCTTGACCTCTTGACCATTTGATTTAATCTGGTAAAATGTATTGTTGCACCGAAACTAGTGCTGTCAATGGATTAAAAAATTTGATCGCGATTAACCCAAATGTAATCTCTAGTAGGATTTCACAGATTACCAGTTCAGACTGGGCTATTTTTTGACACCACTCATTTCATAAAGATGTCTGATTGTATGTAAGGTTATTAGAAAATTACCCTACTTTTCAGTTAATCTCTTACTTCAACGGTTTCCTGATCAGTTTATGGTTTCATTATTGTTTCAAGTCTTCTTCAAGACAGCATGACAGTAAACTGAATATCTTTGGATTGTTGACAGAACAAGACATTTGCAGACATTATCTTGGCCTTTAGGAAACACGAATCAACATTTTATAGAGCAAACCTATAAATGATTATTTGAGGAAATTATCGACAATGAAATCAAACAATAGCTACAGCCTGACTACAAAAGTATGTCTTTGATTATCCAGTCAGGATTTCTTCCCCAACTCCACCCCATTGTCAAATTATAGTAATTTCTGTCTCCAAAAAGAAAAGGTTGTAACAGCCATACCATGTACCAAACACTAATGGTAGCCTACAAATCAATAGGTGACGTCAGGGTGGGTTTATACTTGGACCAGACCCAAAAATACCAGCGGGTCATCATCTACAAAAGGGAAAATCCAGGCAATCTAAAGTAAAGCTCTCACAGTACAGGACCACCCCATACTAAACTGCACTGTGCGTATTGCGTATTGTTATATATATATATTGTATATATCTACGTTTTACTGCAACTTTTGTTACATTTTGTTCATTTAGTTGTTTGATTTATGTTAATTTAGCCTTTATTTTATTATTTATCTTATTTTATTTTATTTTATATTAGCTTATATTACTCTTTCCCACCTTTGTACTGTAACTGTTGCACAGCAATTTCACCCGGGATAAATAAAGCTTCCTGAACAGACCATTAGCACAGTGTTGACTGAACAAAAAAATCAAACAACTGAAGCTTAAGAAATTTAGAATTGCATCATAAAGTGTGTGTGTGTGTGTATACCTTTCGACATGCTACTTTTCAAAGATTTTATCATGACATCTGACAAATGCCTTTAATGATAACGCAATCAGGATGCATGGCTAAATTAAGTTAACTTAGCATTCAAATTTCTGTTAAATTTGAGTTTAGATCAGAGAACAACCACAGTAATTCTCCCTATATCAGAGTAATCCTACATTCCTACCATGTGGTATAACACTGTGAAATTAAAAATAATGCGTTGCAGCACATTTTGTCCACAAGAAGCATTTTTGGCCTGTGTGAGTGTCTACACACAGTTAGTTTCCACTTCTCCTCCAGTTGAAATCGATGGAAATCAAGCATGTGGGAGGTAAACAAACCTCAATAAAAGTCAGTCAGTGTGTGTTCAGCAGCAGGATTTGTTTTACCCCACAGCTGACAGTTCTGGCAGTCAGAGCCTGGATAACAAGAACCACAGCTGTGTTTCCATCCGACACAGGAGAACACACTTTTTTTCATTGTGCAGATCAGCCGTTTAAATGATTTTTTTTAATACGGCCCATCGCAGTGTTTGTTGATGCAGGTTTTGGCTCAAAGTGTTTGTGTTGTCATCTGACATCCTGAGACTGAAAAAGACTGTCAGTTTTTCTCCATAATGGCATTCCAATATGTACACAATTAAAACATATGACTGTGCTGGTGTTGGATTATATTGGATTTTTGAAGGCTGCTGATTGTTGAAGTTTTGCTATTTTGAGAGGAGTTTTTTTTTTTTTCCTCTGACTATAATATGAAAATGTAATTGGACTGAAACTATGTCTAGATTAGTAGAAAGCCTGTCCATTAGTAATAAATATCTACAACACCATGGCATCTGACAAACACAATTGTTGCACTGCATGAAAACTGCTAATTTGTGGTTCCCTCGTTCATGTTTGGATGTGGCCTAACAAGTTCCCAAAGATCCTTAAGGACACTATAATCCATATTTATACAACATTGAATCAGTTGACAATGTAAAACGATGTGATAGGTGTCTTTGGTGTGACGAACCTAAGGTGAATCTCAACCTCCCCTCTGCTTTACATATGTTTACAGTGAGTTTCAGATGATTTTTTTTAGCTATCTTGGTACAAACTTCACTACTTAGATGTACGCTCATAGTTTTGTCTTCAACTTGAGCAGGCAGCTGTTTTCACAGACGCAAAACTTGAGTTTTTTAACTTGAAGTGGATGTAGACAAATCTTCATCTCCTCCTAGCGCTTCCTTGTGGTTGGCCCCGCTGTTGCAAACACAGTGTTAGCAACATGGCTACAACTAGTAGCCTGGCTACAGTCCAAAGCTAATAAAACAACTTAAAAATCCCAATTTGACCTAGAAACCCAGATGTCAGTGCCATAAAATGGCAATGTAAACCATCTGGTTGTGTTAACAAGTAGGCAGGTATGGCTACTTACTTTTTATAGATAAAGCAATCAAGTTCCCTGTTGTGAGTTTAGATTACATCATGTACATGACAGTAATTTACAGTACATAACGAGCATACGTAACTGACATAATGTACTTATTTAAACCCAAGTAGTTTTAGTGCCTAAACCCCACCAAACTGCGACCATACAACGAAGGTCCATTATGCCACATATGTCATTTTGTCAGTTAATAGCACTCAACCCTCCTCAGCTGTCTAGGTATGAGGATGTGTTCAATTAACCACCTTATTTGCAACTTCTAGACCAGGGGTCTTCAACGTTTTCCAGGCCAAGGACCCCCAAACTGATGGAGAGATGGAGCGGGGACCCCCTACTTATATATATTGTACAAAATTGTGTTTCATATTAAACTGGTTCTATAGTGCCATGTATAAATATACTTTGTTATGTACCTTATCATGTGCAAGGTACACTGAGTAGGGTGGCCATGCCACTGCCATTCATAAACATAACATAATAAACTGATACCTGCCAAGATCAATGTCTGTCAATTGCATGTAATCATGCATAAAAGCTATTCAAATGGACATTTGTAAAACATAAATGTGGAAACAAAAATTATTGATTATTGATTCTTGTTAGTGCCACTGGCATGCATAAACGTACCTGTTATCTTGCATACAATACTGAACTATTAACATAATTGACAGATTCATGTTTTAATTTTAAACATACTTGTAGTATGGGCAGTGAATCGTCAAACCATCTATGGATGGCATACATACTCCCACAGTAGTGAGATGTCTGACCCTGATGAGTAGCACATAACTTGTTTAACCTTGGACGAATGGAGGTTATCAGGCAGAGAGTTATATCAGCCTCAGGCTGCAGTCTTGACCTGTCCCATAAAATACCAAATAATAGCCAGGGCATTTATTTGTTTCAATCACTTAACAGACCAGGCGTTTATTTGGGCCCAGGCGGCAATTTGGGACAGGCGTTTAATTCCTTCCTCTCAAAAATCCGTGATGAAAATATCACAAACTTCGCCAGCTTCTCGGTGAATTCTCTGGCATCCTTCAGGGCAATAGTTGTACGTCTTCTGCAAGTGAAGTTGTTGCGGCGGAGGAAACGATTTAGCCAACCAGCACTCGCGGCAAACTCCTCATCTCTGCTGTCACTCACGGTGGCGTACATTTGTTTCGCCATCGCCCTGATC
>OMLP01000519.1:2027-14939 GCA_900302685.1 Spondyliosoma cantharus | reverse complement strand
GCGACAGAGTCGGGCTCCAGAGTCTCCGTGCCCTCTGGTGTGAGGGGTTTTAGCCTCCATTCCTCGCGAGCTGGTGTGCAGGCAGGGAGTCGAGGCAGGTAGCTGGTGTGCTAACCGTGAAGAAGTTGAGATATTAGCTGGTGTGCTAATACTCGGTGCTCGAACTGCCGTGGTGGGGCGTCGAGGACAGTGCTGACCAAGCCGTGGAGGGCAAGGGAAGCACTGGGATCGATCTGGTGTGACCGACGAAGCAAAATAAATATGTCCAAGGCTAGTAGCGCCCGGCGACAGAAGCTATATAAGATCTGTCTGTGGACAGTTTAGCTAGTTAGCCCTGGACGCGAGATATGCTCCGAGTGAGAAGAGGTGTTTGAATGACGTGTTGCCGTCCGCCTGCACTATTTATGGTAGACGGGACTACCTGAGGCGGACGTACACGTTCACCAGCCAATCAGGATTGGCGTAATGAGATTAATGCTTCTGAGGGCTGCAGCAAGGCGTGCATCCCATAGTGAGACATCGAACGAAATATTATGAAAGAGAACAATACTTTAAGTATTGTACAACACTACAGTACTGAACAATAAAGTGTCATAGTTATACTTAATACTGTAGTTTGGGGAACATAAACATAATTTGGTCTATTTTCAGCAAGCAAATTATGCTACACTGCTTAAAAGGTCAGTCTTTAATAAATCACCCTAGATAAAATACAGTGAACATTTTCCTAATTTAGATTCCAAACTATTTGATCATAAAATAAGTTATCGGTTGGTACTCAGAAAGTAATGACGTTGAGTAGTTCTGCAGTAGATAAAGCTGTGTGCAGTGGTTGTGAAGGAAAACCCATGCTGTTTCAGTGCTTGGGAGCATTGTTGGACATTAAGCAGTAATGGTAATAGAGTGCTAAGACGGAGAATAAAATACTTCTGTTACCTTGAGTAAAGTCAAGAGGTTATGAGTTATCAATAAATAATAATAATAATAATAATAATGATAATAATAATAACACACTTTATTCACATAGCAACTTTAACCAACACAGTTTACGTTTAAGTACTTTGACAAACAAGCAAAAGCAAGAAAAACTTCTGTAGTGTACACAAGCTTAAGATACTTTCATGTTTTGATCTACGCCATAATTTACACCAGTAAATACACCACGTTTCAATTATTAAGTATTAGAAATTGCAGTTGCTAACAAGTGTCTAAATGAGACTAAATCCATACAGTTAATTTATGGACTAACTATCACTATAGCCTTATTTTCTTCAATAATCCCAAAACCAATAGAAAAATCCCATTGGCTTTCTGTTGAGGGGTGGTGTTGCATTTGTTGAATTCTGCTCTGCAGGCTACATGTCTCCATAGTTTCTGTATTCAGATTTTCACTCTTTTAACACTTTAAAAATCATTTTAGTTTTACCTTTTTTTTTTTTTTTTTTACATATAAACACTGCAATAACTACAGGTCAACTACATATTGCTATGATTTTGCTATGACTTTATGATGTTTTGCATTCAACCCTAATGGATGCTGAAGTGTTAACATGAACTGTCTTTGTACTAATGAATAACTAATGAATAACAAATCTGTCAATTAAACAGGGAATGAGTGACATTATAGTATTGACTATTTCAGTTTAAACTGCTAACAGTTAATTGCAGATGACTCTGAATCCCATGCATTCATGCATTAATCAGAAATCCTTTAATGTCCCGCAGATGGGGAATTTGTTTGTCGCAGCAGCGACAGAAACCAATAGGAAAAATAAACAATATAATTAAAAAGGGAAGAAATAGAATAGACTTATATACATATTTACATGATACATAATCACTACATAACTATGATGTTCTGTGTTGCATGCTATAGAATATTAAGGCAATTCAATCATACAATAGGTGTAAAGCTCTGGGTCCACTGAAACCCCAAAGCCTGTGACAACGATGCCCAACATGATGCATCTGTGCCCTACACTCTTTGCACTGCTCCTTGCTCTAAACACCCTCTCTCCAATATCTTATACAAGATTATTAAAACATTTTTTTAATACTTGCATACAAAGAAACAGTCATGTCATCCTAAAATAGATAATCTATTGATTTATATTTTGATTGCAGGATTGTTTTGGTTCAGTAGTTGGTTCAACAGCCAGAACACTTTACAGTGCATTAGCCATAAACTAGTGAGCACGGCACACGTGTGCCTCACTAGTGCTCACTAGTGTGTGTGTATGCGTGTTTGAATTGAGTTGAACCTCTTATTAACTCAGCACTCACAAGAGACTCTGGTTCTCTCTCATCTTTCCCTCCTCCTCTTTGTAATGTTAATGTTCATGAAGTAAAGTACATTTCCCTCCAGCTCCAGTCAGCAGTCAACATTACAGAACATAAACACCTGACAATGGAGATCACCTCCACAGATAAAGTGTAATGATTAATCCACTTTTTAATTCCAAAAGTTAAAGTAATCTAGTAAGCTCTCCTCCCTTCAATAAACAGCTCCAGATCAGAGCAGAAACTGATGCGACTCCAGCTCCATTCATCCAGAGGGTCTGGCTCTGCAACCAACTCTCGGAACTGGTATATTATGATATCCTACGGAACTACATTCTGTATCTCGTCCTCTGTAGTATTGGGACTGGATCAGCAAGACTTTTGTATTCTGATGTAAAACAAAAAAAAAAAAAAAAAGTGTGCTTGTAACAGGGAATGTGACCTTGCTGGTTCTCTCTGCTGATCAGCACCTCATTATTTAAAGAAACACCTGCTGGCAAATAAGCACAGAGTGAATCTGATAAAGAAGAGTGTAGTTTGCTCCTTGTTTTTTTTAATTCAATTGTTAATAAAATAGTGTCAATAGTATCCTGGTGTGCACAGCAATATTGAATTCGATTGATTGATTGATTGATTGATTGATTGATTGATTGATTGTTTGATATTAGTGTCTGTTATTGACATTGCTTGTAATCTAAAATATTCCCTTCACTTTTGTGGGGAATACACCAGTAGTCAATGAATTGCACTGTTGGTTTGACAAAACAAGACATTTTGAGGTGTCACTTTGACCATGGGGACTTGTCATGGGCAAAATATTACAATGCAACACAATGACGACATTAAAGAGAAGAGAACTGAAGTTGCAGCTTATTGCACCTTTACAAAAATCTATTTAGGCTCAAAACCACCAGCAACCAAGAAACCTTTCCTGCTACCTTTCTCTGACTCAACTCTCACACAGACCACACTCCCCCTCCCTGCCTCCTGTGTTCACTCACTCAGCTCTGGTTGCAAACACACAGTTTTTACCACACAAACACTCAGCCTGGTCACACAACTAGACAAACGGCAGTGGTGTTCGAGTAGTAAGTCTAGAATTCTAGTCTTAATGTAATTTGTATGCCCCTGTAAAGCACTTTGCGTTGCCTTGTGTCTGAATTGTGCAATACAAATAAACTTGCCTTGCCTAGGTGCACACCAGTTAACATATCTGCTGTTGATGCTGCTTCAGGGCCTCTGTATCTGATATCACAATTACTTAAGGGACAAATGGTCACATACCTTGCTACACACATACCTCATCCTCATGCAGACGTGTCATTTAAAACTGCCATAAAATGCAGAGATTTTCGGGCTTAAACTTGCCCCTGTGCTCATGTTTCAGCAACACTGGCAGCTTTTCCTGCCATCCCTGGCTGTGGCTCCACTAATGAAGATGAACGCTAAAAGATCCTGTTACATACAAATTCTACCTCCAAAAACAGACAGTGCAAGTGCAAGCATACATGCAAGTAGAGACTCATGGGACTGAACAACGCTGAAATGTCTGCAGCAAGTTGTTTTGTGTGCACATGCATGTGGGTGAGTGCATGGTGTACCTGCGTTGTGTTTTGCCAAATACTTGTCTTTGTACTGCTTCTTCTTCTTGCCAAACCAGGTACAGCTGGCCTGCTGCTCCTGTTTGGTTTTCTCCATGGCTATACATGCCACTCGCCTAACACAAACACATACACAGAGTCACATTAAGTGCTGAGCTGAATGATTGTAGATGTGGAGGTATAGTTTCTCCATAGCCTTGTCTGTTTGCCATAATCTCTCAGTGTGTGTATTTCCCTCTCACCACTCCTGCAGCTCTGGTGATGGAATGAGGCCTGCTGTGCCATTTTTTGTGTTCTCCAGCTTGCCCTGCCACCAGTTGTGGTCATCCTTGGAGATGATCTGGATGATATCACCCACTCTGAAGCGAATACCCGCCTCCTTGCAGGGGATGAGTTCGTCTTTGGAGGGGTCATACTCAAACTGAGCCCTCACGTAGATCTGTGTCGAAAAGTGCAGAGGTTAGATGAGAGAGTTAACTCAGCGATGGGTCAACTATGACTGCAGATCAGCATGATCAGTGCACTCTCAGGAGAGGGGAGTGCATGGAGGGTTTTTGGTTGCCTGGCTTAGGAGTGGTTTCCAAGGGAGGGACTTCTCCAGTGACATAAAGCCAGACATGGCTGGTCTATGAAGGAGCCTTTCCACACACTGGTTATTATGGCACAGGCATTGTTTATGTGTCAATTAGTTCAACACAACATTAACATTATCCTCGCAGCTTTTTGTTGCTTTTCTGCAATCTGCACTCTGTGTGAAAGTGAGCTGGTAAAAATGTTTGGGACAATAGTGCAGGAAGTAGTTGCTGTGTTTCCTCTATTTTGGGGGATAGGAGAGGCTGTCTCTTACCTTAACAGACATTTTGTCCTTGATTGGAGGTCTGGATTCAATCTAGGATTTGAAAGCATCATACACATCACGCAGCAAAATGGCTATGCAATGTCTAAACAGCAGTACAGATGCCAAGGTTGGTGGAGGGGAAATAGGTTGGGGTTGATGGTGGTGAGACAGGACAGGAGGCTTGCTTACCAATCCAATACTTTCAAATATCTACTTCCCATAAACTATAAGACAATTAAATGATTCTGAGATCAAGCTCTGCAACTCTGAGGCTGCTAAGCGTGTGTTATAAGAGGGTCTGTTGTCAACCCTACTGCCATGTTGCTGATACTTGATCTCATAACATTAAAAGACATGATTTTGGTGAGTGATGTTGTAAAATTGATGAGGTATGTGTCAGGAAGGTGCACACACACATAAAGACTTGACAGGATGAGTTAAGTTGTGAAAGGTTATTATGCTGAAAAATAATTTTAGTTAACCAGTCAGAGGTTGCCCATAACTCATGTTCTCATAGCTGTGGGTCCATACAACCATATCTGACTGGGGATCCACTGAGGCTCTCCAAAGTTAAACAATGCTTGTGCCATTATAACCATACATACATTTTAAAGCTATAGTCTGTAACTACTTTTTTTTTGTTATATTTGCTAAAATTGTCATTATGATCTGACAGTAGAATAAGATACAGGTCAGCTGTGTAAAAATCCACTGTATGTGGCTCCACCCATGCTGTAATTTGATTTGCAAGAATCCACTGCTCCTGAATCAACACAACCAATCAGAGCCAAGGGGAGTGTCTGAGAAGTGTCAATCATTCTTGTGCATATGCTGCTGGTAACCCCCCTCCCTCACACAGTGCGAACTGGGCAGCGCCCCTTCCCCGCACAGGCCTGCTCTTACCTGGTCAGATACTTTCAAGCTCAAGCTAAAACTGTAAACAATGGCAGAGAACAGACAACAACAACAGAGCTGAAGAATGCCCCACCATTGCCCACTTCAAAGAGAAGAAACAATAAGACTGACGAAGAAAAGCAGTGTAAAAAGAAAGAATTGGACCGAGCCAGAGAGAAAACAAAGATAAATATCGGGCCGTCATTTCAGAGGTGGAGGGAGCTGCGGGATTCGTAAGGGCTTTTCTGCTGGACAAGTAAGAACCCTTGCTTGATATACGTTTCATTCTATGTTCTAACCACAAGGCTATGGTGGCGGTGGATACAGTAATACTCGCAATAGCGCATATTGCCATACGATGTTGCAGTCGAGCTACCTAGCTTGTTGGTAAATCTATCTTGTTAGCTTGTATGCTAACTCCGGTGTTTATGGCTACTGGTTAGTCTTTCAAGCGACCGAGCAGTTATAACCTTAGTTTGTGTTCAGTACGCTCTGAAGTGGTTGAATTGGTTTAGAGAAATAACATTGGCAGCATGGCGTTGCACCGGGTAATGATTACATTGTAACTTCGTCAACAGAAATGTGAGGAATAGTGTTCGTTACTTGGGATATATACAGTGATCGGCATGAGGCAGTCGTCTTTGTAATTGAGTCTCTCTGAGACTCTTAGTTGTTATTTTGAATGCGCCATCTTGGTTATCTGGCGTCCTCTGTTACCGTGGTTACAAGCCTGCTCGTGCATGGCAGGCTCCTGTGGGGAGGGGCTTTGAAGGCAGGGCTGCAGTGCCACAGAGAGGAAGAAGGAGGGACCTGGGAGCTGTATCATTCAAATATTCTGACTAAGATCACTCCAGACTGCAGCTTTAAAGTAAAGCTAGTGAAGTGCTACACTTTAAGGCTGATTACACAACAGTGGTCACTCATTTTGTTGCAGTGTCCTGGATATTAGTTTAAGATCAATGTCAGAATAAGCAAGAAGGTCCTCTGAAAAAAAGTTTGTCGAGAAACAAATCATATTAAGTCATACTGAGTCAACACAGGATTCCCTTCCATTGGTCACTTTTTTCAGCATATCGAATTCCTTAGTATAGGGCTCAAACGTTTAGTCAACTGACAGACAACTATCTTGATAATCAATTAATTGTTTTTAAAATGCCAAATATTCTCTGGTACCAGCTTCTAACAGGCTGGCTACATTGAATATATGGACCATATGTGGACCATCCATGGAGTGGCAGCTGCAATATTACACTTCCACTGAAATCAATTAAACTGGCTACTCCAGCTTGTAAATGGTGTTTATGTACCTTGTATGTCTCTTCTAATTATATTTTTTATGTGAGGTGTGTTCTATCCTTTCATGTAGAATTTGGGTCATGAAGTGTCGATGTTTTTGTAAAATGAAAGTACCTGTATACAGGAAATTACTCTAGCTGACTTCCACTTTGGGGTCTTTATTACCCTGTAGGTATTCAACTAACGGCTGGCTGTTTAGTAACCTTATCTGGCATACTGTAGTCTGTAGATGTGAACTTATATTAATACCCATATTACACAGACTCAGTGAAAAGTTAAAGTTTCACAACACTGTGTTGGGTCCAAAAACTGGAGACACAGTCCCATAAACTAAAGCTAATCATCTTATTTTACCTGCGAGTCACACAAAACTACAGCTGCAGCTGTAACCAGACATCAGCTGAATGGTCTGCATACGTTACATCTTTAATGCAAGTAATTTCTGCTTTGTTCCATTATATATCACTTTAAATTAAATGCTTGGGTTTTGGACTGTTGTCCAGATGATTCAAGCAATGTGAAGATATGATTATGAGACACTGGAATGTCAAAAAGGTTACTAACAAATCAATTGGGAAAATAATTAGTAGTTGAAGTCCTACCCGAGTCGATCAAGGTGGATGTACTATCAATCTCAGATCACATACATCATGCTTATGCAGCAAAAAGTGTTTTTCAAGGAAAGACAGAAGCCGTTTTTATACTGGGCAATAAGCCGCCAATTGGCTGTCTTTTTCTAGGTTTGCGGATATGTCTGCGGATTTAGACAGAAGGCGGTAAATTGGGGGTCTGTTTTGGTCAGCCAATTTGACGCATCGGAGGGTACACTTATTTCCGCCTCCATTGCTATCTAAATCCGAGACGTCGATATGTCGGCAATTGCATGAGTTGGGCGGAGGTGTTGATGACCTGCACTGTTGTGCGACCCACAGCCGGGGAGTTTTAAAACCAGGAAACAGCTGATCACAGCAGTCAGTCCATCACTTCATCCACGGACGTCAAGATGAGCAACTGGAAAGCCGCTGAGATCCAGGAGACGCTAGCGTCTCCTCGGTCTCTGTAGCTGTTTGGTTGTGTCAGCTTGTTGTGTAGCGGCAAGCTATGAATGGTCGCTACTTTCAAATTAAAAGCCCCCCCCTAAGAACCCAGTTCTAAACTCCAATGGGGTGCAATGTAAAGCTCTTATTTTGAAGACAAATTCGTTGTCACTGTTCACTGCTCAACTTCGTACTTCATGTCACGTCACAAGTTTACACCTACCCCAATGGCGGCCAAGTGGTGGCTTTTGGAAAAGGAGGAATATTACACCTCCCTTTTAGAAAGACAAGATGGCAGATTGCCGCCCTTATCTTGGAGAAAATGTGCCGCCTTTTCTATCTAAAAAGGGCTACTGTTTTGATCTGTTGAGTCAACTACATTTTGGAAAAGGTCTGATTATTTACAGGACTGTGTCAGGCTGATTCTGACTGTGCATTATTGTGAGGACTGTGGAAGATTTTCGATGGAACTCTTTCAGATTGGGTCCATAATATGGGACTTGTGAAGACATGTATGACCAAATAATAAACTGCAGAGAGTAAAGCCCAGCCTGAATAAAATAACTATCTTGTAAAAACTAAACTATACTAAACTATAATGATGAATTTTGTAGAAAGGAGGGTTAGGGAAAATTGAGACACATACCTCTGTGTAAAGTTGAGAGTTTGTTGCATTGTATAAGATGCTAATGAGTACAGATGAGTGAGTGAGTGAGTGAGTGAGTGAGTGAGTGAGTGAGTGGCTTTTATTCACCTGTCGACCCTTGGGCTGAATGGTGGATGGCAGGTCCTGTAGAAGTAAACCATTTACGACAGAAAGACATGGTTAACTGTGAGACACAAAGTCGCAATTCAGTTTGTATTGATATCCATCCTGAGTTCTCTGATCTAGAGTGGACAGCTATATGTACAGATGTGAACGCCCCTGAGAGGACGTAAGAAGAAGAGAAAGAGAAAGAAGAAGAGAAAGGAGAAGAAGGAGAAGGATAAGCGGAAGAAGAAGAACAACAAAAACAACAAGAACAAGAAGAAAAAGAACAAGAACAAGAAGAACAAGAAGAAGTAATGTGAACGACATGATTGGTTCCTCTTGACCTGTCTGTTAGCAGCTTCAACCAACCACTGAACTAATAACCATTATTTCCCCTTACAAATCACATGTTTTTAAAAGCTGTTGCGCAAACTTCACAAATTTTGTGAAACAGCTATAAAAATTCTAAATCATTTGAGCCTTCTTCTAAATTCATCATTTCATGTGATATGTGTAGTTGTTTCAGTATCAGTTTGTGGCAGCACCACTGTCGTACTGATTTCAACATATACATAACATGTATGAAAGAAGACAACATTTTATTGACGGTAAACATGTAGAATTTTACAAATACTGTTACATGTAACAGTAACAAATACAGGCAACTTTGTCACCTGTGGAGAAAGTCCCTCAATATTGACAGTTGTTGAGTTAGGAGAAATAACCTTTGTGAACCACTGTCTACAGCACATGTGTAACAATTTGGGCCTTCTTGTAAATTTGACAAATGTTGAAGAAATCTATTTTTTCGTGAACAAAACACTAGCCCTTTTCACACAGATACGCAACATTATCGCTGCAGCGGCAGTTCGCCAATTCTCTGCCGTTGGCTGTTCATAGAGTGAAGCATCTCCACCTTAAAGACGAACCGCTGTCTAATTCACACAGAAAGCCGTGCTGCGGCTCCTAAAGAAGCATGGTGGTACACGTCATGATGGTGACGTTGGTGTGTTTCAAGGTGTTTCCCCGTTGTCCTCCTGTCAATCTAAACCCGCGGACAATTTATAATCATATAGATGCTGTTATAATGTGTTGTGATTGAGATTCTGACCCATCAAACATCCTGGAAAGTGTCAAAGCTACTTTTCGCTCTAAAATATATAATTACATAATTGCCATCAGTAAACTGGACGTTGTCTGACTCCTTCACTCGCGGGGACAGAGGCTGTTTTCTGTGGTATTGTTTTCCTCATATAAGTTGCCAACGACAGTTACAGTTACTAAGTTACTGTTGTTTGGTCATGTAACGTTGCTTTGTGGGACATTTTTCTTCATTTAGTTGAGTGAAGGACCTGTGTAGTTAGCAGACGGCCCAATCAACACGCCCTTGATACGCGCAGCCGGCTTATCCATTCACACTGGTTCGGTTTGCCAATAATGCGCCCCTGATACTACCTCCAGAGGCGGATCAGCGCCGGAGCAAAATTTCACCCTCGCTGCCTCCGAGACATTCACACAGAGGCATAGAATTGGCGCAGGATCCCCGCATCCAAACGGCAGCGTGAATGGGGCTAGTGTGTCTGTTTTTTCCAGTGATATCTGTGTATATTTGCATATAGAGTGGGAAGTGAGATCCGATCACAGGTGGTCACTTGAGATGCATGTTAATGCCAGGTGAACTGACGGACCTAAAGCTGTCCACTTATAATCGGATCACTCAGGACGGATGGTTACACTAGGTCTGAATTCTTTCGAATACAAAGTACAATATTAGTTAAAAAAAACATTCAGGTATCTTTTTGTGGAAATTAAACAATGCATGCACATTCATCCGCAATCTGCTCTTGCAAAATGGACAGAGAGAGGACAGTGAAAAAAAGAACAGTGTAATTCTATCTATTAAAGCAGATCTGGCTGTAGAGCTACAAGCGAGCACAGAGCAAGCAAAGCAGCTGCAACATCAGCATGACCACAGTGTCTGTCTGAAGCCTTGGAGTAGAGACAAAGAAACTGCGCCAACTGATGAGGTTTAGTGTAATGCACAGCAGGAGCCCTGAGTGTGTCCCCTGCATCGCGGAGACCACAGGATGCCTAGTGCGTTGTGTCAGCAATGAGGCACAGCACACAGCAGGTTTTATGAGGCACACCAATTCGTTAACTGAGATATCAGACCTGAGGGTCTTTGGATCAAACAGATGAACTGAGGGAATGACACAGGATTGACTTAGGAGATCTACAGTACGACCCGCCTACTGCTAATTCTACTGTTACTAATGCTTTAACAATTTAACTCAAATTAAACAGAAATAAACATAGCTCACAATGAACAGACAAACTTCACGGACAATAGGATAAACTGATGTGAAGACAGAGACATGTAAAAATACCATGACACATCAATGTAACAAATGAGATGCACTGTTGGGGGGAGAAGAGAGAAATGGTTTGGGGTCTTTCTGTAGGTTTTTTTTTGGAGGGACAGGGGTCCTTACCAAGATAGAACTGTTAATGCTGGAGTGGCCATTGGCAGGGGACTGCCTGGAGGTGGTGGGGGACTCTTTCTGAAATAAGACACACAGATCAGCAGCGCACAACTACCACACACACGTACACACACTCAATCTCATACAAATATCCATGAACTTGTGGCCATATACACAGAGCTCACAGACACACACATCAGACACACACTTCTGGGCAGCAATGGCAATAGAGACCCACTACAATGCTGACGTAATGAAATGCGTCAACAAGACATGGGTGACAACAAGATCAGCAGTGCTCTAGCCTGCACCTCCTTAAATCAGCACAGGGGGGCGGTAGACTTACATTTGCTTCTGAGCAGCCAAGCCCATGAAGTCATCCCTTACACAGACCATCACAGCTCAATACTGCAAATAAACATCTCTGTACTCTGAGATGTGTGTTTGTGTGCTAAACTTGAGCTTATGGGGGGACTACAATAGTTTAAATATGGATGATTGTGTATGGAAGCTACAAATTCTAAAACATGGATGCTTAACACACTTTCAACCCAGCAGTACAGGATATCTCTACAATCAGCACAGTTTCATGGTGGAAACCCATGTTAACTGTCACCAAATCAATATCTGGCCAAATGCCTAATATGGTCACAATCCCCCCCTCTTAGGGGGAGCTATGGTGTTGCATGTTTTTGCAGAACATTGTGCTGTCACAGTGAAACTGAACTTTAATCTTTTGGATATAAAATGTCATCACTTCATCCCTTTTATCCTGGTAGACATTCGTGTGAATGTCTGTCATAATGAGCACATGAAGTCTTGAGTTATGGCTAAAATCAAAACCTGATCATTTCATCGCTAAATCCAAGTGGAAGTTTGGGCCACATGTAATGAAATTCCCTCAAGGTGTCCCTGAGATACTGCATTCACAAGAATGGGGTGGACAACCCCAAAATCATTAGCTGTCATTAGCGCGGAGGCAGATTAAAAACAACTTATCATACAACAATGTTATATATATCAATATATGCCTGTGTATTTGTTGCTCAGTGCAACTTCAACTTGATGATTATTTCTGAGGCAGTGTAAAGCAATTTCCCATTGTGTCGTTCGTCACATCATTTCATCAGGGCAGAGAGCATATATTTTCTAGTCTGCACTGTTTGCACACACATTATTAGCCTTAGTGGAATTATTATACTTCATTTATGAATATTAAATTGTAAGATGTTTCTGTTATTTGGTCCACCTTTGTAGTGTGTGAGAGTTTGTATAGTTGTGGTGGTCTGGGAGCAGGGCAGTATCACACAGAGAGGTGTGGCTCATTCATAGACCAGAGGGGGAGAGGGAGGTTCCGGTATCTTCGTTGTGAAATTGGTGTGCTAAACATCTGACCCAGCCCCAGCAAAACACAGCAAAACACACAAACACACACATAGCACACCACACACACACACACAACATCCTTGTGTTACATGCACGCACACTGAGTATGGTGAGCAGTTAGTAATATGATCAGCAGATCACAATCAGCAGTGAAGAGGAGGCGGTCTTACCTCACACGAGGAGCCCTGTGTCCGGTAACTTGGCACTATTTTGAATGTGATGCTACCTCTCATCTCCCTCTGTGGACACGGACACACACACACACAAACAAGTTTGGTCTTGTTTAAGTTCAGCATATGAATTTTTACTGAATAACATTTTGTAGCAATAACAACACTGAAGCACT
>OMLP01000516.1:3630-53241 GCA_900302685.1 Spondyliosoma cantharus | reverse complement strand
ACGACCCTGCAAAATCCTGCCCCCGCCTCTCTGACTGTGAACACAGCGGGAGACCAAATACTGACCCGCCTCAGACATGTACAGACACAAACTTCAAAACACAAAGATAATGTTTTGTTCTTTAATCCTTCTTTAACTTTCACTTTGGGATCATTATGGTTGTATTCAAATACATTTTGGCAAAGGTGTTTTCTTTCTCTTTTTGTAATATAATATAATATAATATAATATAATATAATATAATATAATATAATATAATATAATATAATAATTATTATGAATGAATGTGACAACTTACTTACTGTTTCTGTGTCTGGCTGTATCCAAATGTAAAAAAGTTACTTTATCATAATGTTACTTGAGTCAGGTGGTCCAAGTATAGAGTGTAGAGTTATTCAAAAGTCTTTCGGAGACTGTCTATCAGTGGCTTGTATCTGCCTTGCAGTCTCAATGCAATTGACGTGATGACAGTGAACACATCACGGCACATCGGGCTGAAGCCTGCCTGGGCTCAGTCTGCAAGTCCAGAGGGGGGAAATTTGGATTCAGCCTAGGTGTTTTTTCATTCCTCAGCCTGTAGGCACATCTACACGTTAGCGAGAAACAGCGAAGCAAATCCTTCAGGACTGGAAGTGGGACTCACAGCAGAGAATGTGATGTGTTTACTATTCAGATACGTTGACTAGACACTGATGGACACCGGTGGTTATGTTTTATCTCTATTTTAATCAAAATTATTCTCAAGGACATTATTATCCAGTCACTGGATATCGGCAAATGTCCACGATGTCCCTACCAAACACGACACACTTGAATGAGAATGAGAATCAGAAGTCCTTAAAGTGTTTAATCATTTACAGCTCCTCGATAACTGGTCCAACTTAATCTGATAAATGTGACTGGACACGATGTGAAAGTTCATGAAATAAAATAGTCACTGTTCCCAA
Organism: Spondyliosoma cantharus; assembly: GCA_900302685.1. Classification (NCBI taxonomy): domain Eukaryota; kingdom Metazoa; phylum Chordata; class Actinopteri; order Spariformes; family Sparidae; genus Spondyliosoma; species Spondyliosoma cantharus. The sequence goes on along the minus strand of OMLP01000516.1, from coordinate 52,294 downwards.
CATACTGATTCAAATCAACATCAAACTAGCTATTGTATGCACAGAAAAACACAACATTGCCTCGATCTCTTCACGTATCATGTTCCACTCTCTGGAGATCTCAAACGTGACTGCAGTATTTCATTTAGAGTAACCTTCACCTCCTCGGCTCCTTCAGACTATTGTGATGCAAAGCGAGCCCGCACAGAACGACGCTGTTCACCATGAGATACAAACAATCGGCTCGTGCGCCTCATCAAATATCTAGTAATCCTGCCGGGCTTTTTTCAGCAGGCTTTTTTTTAGACAAACATATCGCAGTAATATTCAGTGTGGTGGCAGAACAAGGACAGAGCTGACTCGCTTGAGAAGATAATCCGTGTGTGACGATAACGCGGTGTTCGCAGTGTGCATATTTTGGAGCTTTTAGTCATAAACCATGCAGTTCGGGAGGTGAAAATAGTAACAGACAGAAACGGAATAGAGAAGGAAAAAGGCAGGATTCAGAATTTGACCTCCATAACCTCCTTTAGACGATGTCATCTTTAAAACATGGCTTCTATGACGCACCTTTGACATAAACGCTTTTGCTTCTGATGAGCCGTTTTCAACATCCATCACTCACATTCGTCACAGATCGCTGAGCCTCAGAAGGACCCACAAAAAATGAAGGCCGCACCTAAAGTTAATTTTCACTGTCGATTATTTTCTCGGCTTATTAATTAGCTCTTTGGTTTTTATATACTTATACTTAAATACCACATACACATTGTCTCCTCATCTTGTTTATTGAAAACATCACCATCGATATATTCAAGGGGGAGAAAGAAACCTGTGATGATGTTGAGCCAGTTACTGTGACACTGCAGCTGATCTCCAGTCCCTACTTTTCTCCCTCTGCCTTTTAATAAGACACGAGACAAAGTAGTGCGCGCTGAGAGGGGTTAAGCTGCTATCGCTGTGTGCTGTCTGTATTTCACCTCCATTATAGCCGTCTCCCCCTGGCTGTATCGAGTGTCTGCTGCTCAGGATGTGGTGCAACAATTAATCCTCAGATTGATTCACTTCCTATTGAATTGCCCCCAAACTCAAGCTGTAATTCAACCTGTCCTTGTTAATCCTAGACCCTGCTTCACTCACACAACTTTTAAAAAAGAAAAAAGGGGGGGTGAGCCACGAAGCCAAGTGTTTATTCATCAATTTCCAGCTCTCGAACAGTTTCTATTTGAGAAAGGGAGGGTTTAATCAATAAGAGTGATTGATGGGAATCAGTTTGTGTTACTGTGACTTGAAAGCTTCCTGAAAATGAAAGGAGGAGGAACTTTCAGCCCGTCTCCTCAATACAGATCGTGATCAGTAACCATTTAAAACCTTAAAAAAAATCTAAAGTTATTTCACAACATTGAAGGAGTATTTTCTTTTCTTCAGTCCTAACTCCAGTAGAGCTACTTTATTGATCTTGTGGTAGTCTCAACCTTCAGGCCAACATGACTGAGAAGTCCTCAAGGGGACAGTTTGACATTTGGGGAAATAAACTCGCTTTTCTGCCGAGAGTTAGAGAAGATTGATAAAACTCTCACATCTGTCTGTTGAGTGTGAGGCTACAGCCGGGGGACGACTACACAGGTACACACAAGCTGTTTCCAAAAGGTTATAAAAATCCCTCCTGTCAGCATCAAAAACAAAGGGTGGAAACAACAAGTTGTGGTTCTACTGAGGGTTCTGTGCTCAATTAATGAATCACCTCAGACACGGAGGTTATGTTTTCACCCCTGTCCGTTGGTTGGTTTGCAGGATTTAACAAAAACTACTGAACACAATTCCAAAAATCTTTCCCCAGAATAGACCTGATTAACTTTTGGTATGGATCTAGATAAAGGGACAGGGACTTTCTTTAACATTTTGAGATGATTTTCTACATTTCCCTGGGTATAATGCATGGATCTTCCACAATACTTGGATGCAGTATGGCACAATTAGACCTCATTAACTTTTTATAGGGATCCAGGATTTTTTTCTCATTCTCTCTACAATTGCAAGATACGTAACAACATTTTTAATTTCTCAGAGAACTAGACTAGCACTCAGTACAGCGCATACTTCCACCAAGACTCAACAGTCCCCTTTATCAACATCAAATTGTACTAACTCATAGATACCAGCTGCCTGAATAAGCCAGATTTTTTTTTTTTATTTGCTTTATTCCCTGAGAAATAAATGAAAATGGCGAAAAACACCCTGTCTTGCAATGTTAAAGAGAATGAGAACAAAGTTAATGGGGTCTGAAACCTGAAGTTTTCTGGAAATCTGTTCAGTTGTTTTTGTGTAATCCTGCTGACAATCCAACCAACCAACAAACGACATGGGTGAAAACCTGGCGCAGGTAATCAGTGAGCTTTTGTTACCTGTGGTCAAGGCCAGACTAGCTATTTCCCCCCTGTTGTCAGTCTTTCTGCTAAGCTAAGCTAACCATTGTCTGGCTCCAGCCTTTGAGAAATGCATCCTCTCAAATTTGAATATCTACAGTTGACTGAGAGAGGAGGACCAATGATGAAAATCTCAGCTGCTACACCGACCTTGTGGTGAGATTGTTTTGTGTCGTCCATAAATCTCATTTGTTAATGAGCAACACAACACCTGTAGTGGCTGCACAAAGCTCCATTACTGTAAGTGTCTATCTGTGAAGGATGAGCTGTCCTTCAATACCTCCTTTGTTTGAAACTGAAAGAAATTCGAAGAAGCGGTGCAGATAATCTACTGACAATATTCAAGGTGAAAGAAAACAAATCATTTCTTTTGTTCTAACGAGGCAGAAAACATCGAGCCGGTTATTCAGCCGTTCTGTAGCTGCAGGATTTAAAAATGTGCTGCTGCAGTCTTGGATTGCCTGTGATCACATTTCCACTGGTAAAGTGTTAGAGCAGCATTTTCTTTTTCCGAGAGAGATTTCATATCACTGTTGGGAGATAATATATTTATATTAAAAGGCTCTCAGTGCAATCAATCTTTCCTTAGGGAAATGAAAAAAAAAAAGAAGCTTAATAAGTTTTATCAGCAGCAGCTTTTGGGGCCCATTGAGGTCCTGTTAATTACGATTATAGTGCAGCACTATGTGGCTCAAGGGGCCGCTTTGAAATGGTGAGAACAAATATTTCACATCTGGGAAATTTGTGTGGGGTTCTGTCGGCCAGTTGGTTTTAAACCGCCGACTTCTGGGGACAGTATGCTGCGAACATCATTGTGCAACATGAGACGGTAACAATGCTAATCCGCTTCAAAGGCAATGTGCTTGTCACAAGTCCTTTAAAAGCTCACTCGCCCAGTCTGAAAAAGTGCCAGAGGGGGAAAACCACGAGGCTGCACTTTGATCTGGCCAGGTCTATCACTTTTGATAAGAGCTTCTGAGGCAAATGAGGAAAAAACATTGTCATTCAAGAAGCAGGCTCAGCCGTATGGCATGTTAATTAGTGTAAACTGCTGGAAGCTCCGACGGCACTGCACGGGGTTGAAATACTTTCCTGTTTAGGTTTTTCATTCTTCACTCGGTTAAAGATTTAATCCTTTGAACACACGTGTTTCTGAGGTCTCCGTAAATCCAAAACCGTCCGAACTTGACAGCTGTCCACATTTCTCAAAGACGCCGTCGGAAAAAATCCAGTTATCAGAATAATCTGAAATGCAAAGCAGCAGAACACAGACGATGGGCGAAGTGCTGTAGCTCTGGATGGCTATACTGTAGATGCGATGCATAATTTATCCCCAGCGCTTTAGAGGCCAGACATATTTAATGTGCGAATCATTTACAACATTTACATTCCTCACCATCCCCTTAATGTGCGGTGCTAAATTGAGTTGCCTCTTGACTGCGGTCCAAAAAAAGCCTCAAGAATGACAAGATTGCAATCTGTACGGATTAATGTATTATGTTAACAAATAACAAGCCTCTGTAGCTTTTGTCCAATCAATCAATGCAACTACTGACCAATTACCTTCTCAAAATAGTTCCAGAGCGAATGCCCTGAACCCCGAGAGCGCAGCTTATTTTCTTCACACACATAAATATGTGTAACTGGATAAGCAGATAATCCTCAGCAGAGGCAGAGGCTGTGTTCTCAGAATACCACCTGTGCTCGGCTCTACCTGTTAGTTAAAGGAGAGCGGTATTGATTCCTGTTCGAGCCGGGATGAGAAAACATTTCTCCGAGCTCTTTGATGTGTGAAACCATTCGCGGCTCGTCTTCGGCTTCAAACCTCTTTAGCTCCTCAGCCGTTCCCAGCTCCTGACATTATTGAGAGTGATTGCACCCTGAAGACAAACATTATAAAACCAGTGTGTACTCTTACATCCTGTGAGGTGTCGCGTAGATAATAAAAAGGAGAGTGCAGTATATGTATACTGTGGAGCCGCAGGGTTTCACCGACTTGGTCAACAAAGAGGCTTTAGAGATTATTTTAGTGGGAATGGCTGAATAAAGCATGTCACGCTATCAATAATGTGGCAACAGCTCCTTTCAGTTGGAGAGAAAAACAAAACTGTCATCGAAGTGACATTCCCCAACCACAGCGTAACCTGAAAATAAACAGGACGGGGAGTGAGAACATTTACAGCTCATTCTCTTCATGATAATGAGAGCCCGCTGAGTCAATCAGCAGAAAGCTAACATGCCGGTGGGCGTCTCCCGTGGAGGCACCCCCTGTCTACTGAGCCTGAAATCTAAATACTCTGGAGTTGTTGACTTATTTAAATGAGATGGATGTTCCTTTCATGCTACACAGCGGTCCTCAGACATTTCGCAGGATGATTTCAGACGCTCGCATGGGGCATTTTGTTCACATGCTCACATTTCTGGGTACAATTTTGAGTAATTTCCTGCTGCTGTTTGTACAGTGAAGCGCTCCAGGCTGCGTTTAGGAGGTTTTGTTGGAAAGCTTACAATATATCCATCTTATTGAGCGGGAGCTGCCATTACTGCCACAGCTTTCGCTTTGAATATTAAACTTTCAATCCCTAACAGAGGTGGGGTTAGACATCTTCGGATCCCCTCATTCAAAGACAGATTTTTTCGGGAATTTGTAATATTGGTAAAATTGTGTAGCAGCTGAAGCTCTGCTTGGCAATAATAAACTGAACTTTAATGATAGTTGCATTGTTTATTCAGTGTAATAAATGAATGCTAAATAAACAACTTTAAATCTTCCAATATCACATAAAATGAATAAAAAGCTGCTGTTTGTAACTTCAAAATAGACGGACAGATGACCCAGACGTAAACTCAGAGCAGAGCTCAGAGCTCATACCCAGACCAAAACCAAGATACTCAGACATTTTGAGGACATTTTGCACTTCTCTGAGGTTGTTTTGTGTCTATTTGTAGTTGTCTTGTGATCCTCTATCATCATTTTGCGTTATATAACTCTAAGTGGTCATTTTTCATCTATTTGTTGCCATTTTGTGTCTTTGTAGTCATGTTGCACTTATTTGTTGTCATTTTGCGCCTCTCTGTTGTTGTTTTGCAACTCTTAGTGCTAATGTTTTCATCTATTTGTAGTCGCTTTTTGTCTCTTTGTAGATGTTTGTGTGTCTTTGTAATCGTTTTGCATCTCTTTTTTTCATCTCTTCGTGGTCTTTTTTCATCTCTTTGTAGTCTATTTCACCTTTCCAGCTATAAATGTTTGAAGTCACTTCACACACAGGCTCCTGTCTATGGTACCAGTCTTTGGCCTGTAACTGGCAGTCCCATTCAGTAATCCTTGATATTAACCAGACATCACTATCTGATCACCATCTGATTCTGGTTGGGGGGGGCACTGTTTCATTGTGTCTTTCTATTTGAACCTATTTGAGTTAAATGAAAATAATGTATCTGTACCTTCTCACTAATTCCCATAAATAAAGACATCTGAACTTCAGATTTCGCTCAATACGATGGTACTTATGTTGATATTGTTACTGGAAATCCTACTTGAAGATCCTGTCTTATTTTACAGCTCTGATGCAGCACATATCACGGTGCAAAGCTCACATATGAGTGATGAGGATACAGTAGGAGACAACTAACTGTGAACATGAGACGCATCAGTCTCTGATCAATAATGAGCTTATGACAGTGATGGACTGCAGGAATTGCAGAGAAATTGGAGAGACAAATTGTCCGGAGCTCAGAATACACAGCCCCACCTTGTTTCAAGGTCACTGCTTTGTAGATACATGTGATGTAATTGCTGTCAGACGTGATCTTAATTGAAGACCCTCCAAAGGTCCCTTTCAATGTAATAAATTGTTAATTTGTAACTCATGTTTTGCACACGAATCGTTAATTGCTTGCCTTTTTTTTTGTCTATTCATAAATGCCATCATTCTTGAAATGGAAGCCATATTGATTTATGTCAACTCTACGTGGAAGGCTGCGGCGCAGGTGGAAACATTTAATAACTGGAAGATGGTTCAGATGCAGTGCTGACACTGGTGTTGTTCTTGGACCGAGCTCATTAAAGAATCAAAACATTAATTAATTGTTACTCCTAAAACCAGTAATTCAAGGACAAACCTGCCTCAAAACAAGTTGGACCCAAGTTAAGACGATCATTTGGCTCTGCTGTGATACTGCTGGCACTTGCGTTTGACAGCATTAACACCTCATACAACCCGTTCGTCTAAATGATTCTGTTTTGCTTCCGTTAAACGGATGAATATGATTATTCCACCGGCGTTTCCCCCTCGCTCCATCTGCCATTGTGAGACTATCTGAATGCTTCATTAGGGCTGGGAATACAGCATCTTCCTTCTGTGTTATGTTGTAGCAGATTTCCAAGAGCCATTCCACCAGGTGGTACATAAAGTGAAACACCACGCAGAGGCTGCCAGCCTTGTCTGTGTTAGTTTTATTGATGCTAAAATGCTACAATATTTAGGGGCTGACAGAAGCAATGTTGCTCACGATTTGTAATACGCTTTAGTCATTGCAGCTTCAGGTAAAAATACTGAATTGAAGCTTTTTACTATTTGACTTCTGTTAAGCTGAGAAACCAAATTAAGTCTAATGGGACGTTCCTGTAGCTCAGCTGGTTCTAAACTCGCTGCCCCAGTCTCATTAGACTCTGTAGTCCCTCAAAGGTATACCATTAAGGCAGCCTATTACCTCCACTGTGTTGTTGTCCCGAGCAGAGGCAGAAGCAGAGAAAAACAACAATTTGAAAAATACCACGGCCACCAACACAAAGCTAAAATCAATACCTAAGCAGGGGTACCGTCACACTGCCAATTGCTATGTTGTGCTCATACAGAGTTGTTCCTTAAGTGGTCTAAACCTGGAATTACAGGAATAAGACCATGATTGATTCCTCGCTCACCACAGGGATACAGGCAATAATGCCCGCCTGCTTTAAAATAAGAAGTGTGCTACTTGACCAAAGTGGCTTTTCCGAATGGAACCCATATTTGTGTTGGGGGGCAAAGTGTGGTTGTAATCTCACTGCAAGCCTGAAACCAATAGAATGCATTAATAAAATTCGGGAAGCGAGGGACACCATCCGAGCATTTCATTCTCGGTCTCTATTCCCCAGGTACAATGACAGGCTTCACATAAAAGAAATAATGTTTTTCTCTGGGAGAAAAAGCTAGTATAGCACAGTGTGTGACAAAGAGAGATAGCAGGTGCCCAGAATAGCAGATTTCTGGCTGGATGAGAGCTATGGTGATGATGAGCGTCTGATAGTTCTGGGTCTTTTTCCTGATTTGAACCAGGGTTAATCATGAGAGATGAGACCATTTCCTGTCCAATCAGATGGGAGCAAAAGTTGTAACTGAAGTACTTTCCCGGTGAGGATTTCATCAGACAGAGAAAAACAGATTTAGGTGACAAGATCATTTCATTTGGTTGTGCATCCACCGTCACCGCACAGCTTGGTGGGTGATCTAATGCTGCAGGGATCTCATCCAGAGCTGCGCTGCTAGTTTGTGGGTGATACTGTAGGGCGTCAGCCACACTCCAGTGAGCCATTAATTCACATCACACAAATTAATCCAAGTGTAGACCTCTGCCACACACAGAGAGCGATATATATTCCAGCACGGCTGCACACAGCCACATTTTGGCACCCAGTTCAACACAAACGTGAAAGCTGGAGGGGAAAAAAGGGGAGAAAAAAAGTTGGAAAAACTTGAAAAAAAAAACCCTCTGTCAGAGTTTTAAATATTACAGAGTGCAAGTCAATGTAGGCCGTCTCGCCTGAAAGGAGTCATAAATACCACACACATGTCAAACCTTCATCGTGTCTGCCACATCTGAGCTACAGACGGCAACACTGGCCAGCACTTTGAAGCAATCAAGTTCATTTATGTCATTAATCATTAATTTATATTATTTGAAGGGACACTAACTTACTTGTCCAGAGATGAAAAGATAGACACCACTTTCATGTCTGTATGGTAAATATGAGGCTACAACCAACAGTCAGTTAGCTTAGCTTAGCACAAACACTGTAAATGGGGGGAAACAGCTAGCCCTGCTGAAACCAGCACCTCTAAAACTCACTAACTGGCACCTTTTGTCTACTTTGTGTAATTTGGATAAATCATCATCAGTATGAAAAGTCAACACGTTCACTTCCATTAATGTGAAATACAACAGCTTGGTCTATGGCCTTGAGCTTCAAAACATGACGCTCTGCCACCCCTCTAGCGTCAGTTTTGGATGTGAGATGCTTCACAGTCAAGTTAGAAATAATACATAACATGCAACATTTGGTTTTGCTTTCAAAATAAAGCCTGCTGACTAACACTTCACACAGTATGACATATGACTTTTGGTAATAAATGTTGTCAAACTGTCGCAGTTTGGTTAAGTTTAGGCTCCAAATCTACTTGGTTGGGTTTAGTCTCCAAAGCTACTTGGTTAGGTTTAGGGTACAAACAATTCTTGGTTAGTGTATTACCCATCCAACCACTCCATCCACCCCTTGTCTACACTAGAGGGGCACTTCAAACATTGGGCCATTGACCATGCTGCTGTATTTGATGCATTATATGCTAAACTAAGCTAATAGCCTGCTGACTAAAACTTAACATTTACAATTTATATACGAGGATGGTAAAGTCAATAAGCACATTTCCCAAAATGTCAAACTACATCACTTGCACAATAAATACTTTTGGTTTTATTTTGCAAGTAGTGTTTCAAATTGCAGTAAATACACCTCTGATGATAACGTTTGGTTGTGTTAACTCTCCTTTCTAAAATCTGAGGTGTGAATATCTCTGTGATCCTGGTCTCTGTGTAGCTGAAAAATCAAGTGGACATGTGCAAGACTCCTCTGAATATTGACATCAAATAGTGTTCATCCTTTACACAGCTGCTCTCTCTGTCTTTTTGGCCTTTGCTTTAATCGAAGTCCTACTGCTGTGGGGAGCTTCTGGTATAGTACACAACAGTTTGAAGTGATAAATTCACTTGTTTTGCTTTCTTTTTCACTTATCTCAGTTCATTGGGTTTGCAAAAAAAGAAAAAAAGGGAATAAAAGCCACCATACAATACTTACTGCTCTAACAACTTAATATTCTCCCCATGTATCAGACTGTAATTGCAGTATGGGAGGGTTGTCATACAGAAATAAGAGGAAAATGTCATACCGCCCTCCAAGGAGAGCTAAAACTACTGCCGGAGCGCCGCAACAGAAGACACTTAATCACATTTATTACACTGTGAAATGAAGACATTGTCATTAAGAATACACCTTAAGAAAAAAACATTTAACTAGCTTGTTCTGATGTAATGGAAGCTGCTTGTTGCACTGCAGCACAGCGTGAAACCATAAACTTTTCTCGCAGGGCTTGTTGGCCGTATAATCCTCCCTTTTTATTTGCACTTGACGCATCAGTTCATGAAAAAATAGATAAACATAATCTCCTCTGCTACTGTTAAGCCACTAATACATACTGTATGACTGTATAGTGTACCTGCATGACTACAGTGTGTCAGATAACAGGTTCGTGACAGATCGGCTGACAGTAGATTGAAACTGACCACAGATATTTTAGATATGAAATCTAGGCTATGGGCAGATTGGACAGGGGCTTGGGTTGAGTTTTGGTAAAAGAGCAGAAACCAAAGGGGGGTTCAGTTGGCTGACAAGGCACACCTGGGTCTTACGCACCTATGTGTGAAATCGGATGAAAGGAACCGACCTCAACACACAACCGTCAGTCCGGTCCTGTCCAGTGCAGCTGTTGCATCAATTTATGCTAACAAATTAATTTTGTGAGAAAATTAAATATGGAACAGAAAGAAAATACAGTAAATGGTTAAACCAGTGTGAAGTATCGTTCCTGATATGTTTAGCCTGCTGATGAATGTCCTGTTCAACATCCCAAAAGCCAAAACAAAAATAATTTTGTTCCTTCTATATCAAGAGAGGCGTCATATATTCTATAGTATTGTGTATAGCCTTAGCACTTACCAGCACAAATGCCGGTTAGTAAATCCTACTTTTAAGCATGTTGGTGTACGCAAGGCTCGTATGTGAAACCTCAGAACGACATTCAGTGTATTTCCCCAGTGAAATAAATGAAGATCACTCATGTGTCTTTCATCCATCTAATTCAACAACTCAGTGAGTCAGGCAGGATCACACAACATGTATTACAGATTACAGCTTATGTACAACACAGATGTTGTGATTGAACTTCTGAAGCCTTGATTGTGTTTGTTTAAGTCCTCTCTATCACTTCAGATGACAGATTTCTTAAGACATTTTCACAGTAAAAGAAGTCCAATCAGCCGAGCTCTGACACCTGGAAATTACTTGGACTTTCTTCATTAGGGGTTTAACCAGTCTAGAAAAAAATGTGTCAGGTGTGGTTAGGTTAGTTGTGTTTCTAATGCTTCTCGTTTAGCCAGCTGACTGTCTCAGTTTTTTCTGAGCTTTAACTGATGAGGACCCGTTTCTCAAAAATATCCTCAACCCCAAAATGTCCTTGACTACTCTTGTTAATCTCAGGCGATAAACGAGGTCAACACATTCAGTTATGGAGTATAAAAACCGAAAAAAAAAACCCCGAAAAAATCCTTTAATGACACATTTTTCTCAAATAAACGTTATGCACCTGTACATCAACATGAGAAAAGTCTCCTTTCTAACGATGTAATGCACATTTTGCAGCTTGGCGGAGAGACTCTGAGAGCTTCAGATCATTTATCTCACCAAACAGGCCGACAGCTCCGACAAAAATACAGGTCTGTTCTGACCTCACTGATACACAAGCTAACACACACACACACACAGATACACACTAAATGCACAAACTGAGCACACACCTATACGCACACATTATCTGCCATGCAAACAGATAAAGAGCGAGGGAAAAGGCAGACATATAGAAAGGGCTGTGTTGTGTGTGTGCTGCATGAATTGGATGCATGGTCGCAGAAAAATACTGAGGGTATTGTGTAATGTCAGGAAGGAAAATGTTAATATTTGCCCGTTAGCCTCCAGAGAGGAGCGTGTTATTCTGTAGCTTTATCTCTAACAGGCATCTGTTTTCACAAAATGAAACACCGTTTGAATGAGGCACGTGCGCGAGTCAAGGGACGACAATGGACCCTGGCAAATTCACAAATTAGCGGGCCGAGCACACGCTTTCAAAGACGGTCTTCAAAGGCAATTTGTGTTCGGCAAGAAATTGTTGTCATTTATTTGTACGCTCTATGTACGTGCTTTATTTGCCCCTGGCTGTTTTTTTTTCTTCTTTACACCTTTTAAACAGGCTACTAACAAAATCCCAGGTTCCATAAAGCCATTAGTATAAAGCCTTTTGTGGCTCCAGATGAAGCTGCATGTCTTCTGAAAAACTGCCTCTGGTGATGTCACTCAGTGGCTAACTTGCATTGTGGGTAACGTAGGTAATGGCAGGTTGTGAAAGGAGGAAGAATGTGTGGAATGAAAAAGGTGAAATCTCGATTCTGTTTCTCGATTTTGATCATTTGTTTTTAAACTTTCCATAATGAGCCACAATGAGTTTGACCAGTGGACGGCTTTTCAAAACCTGCCGCCTACACTACCCACAATGCAACTGAGCCGCTGAGTTAAATCACTGGAGGCAATTCATCTGTTTACATGCAGCTTCTTCTGAAGGCCCCCAAAAGGCTTAAACTATACTTTTATCCACATATGCAGTAGTTCTCCCCAATACCTGTAAACACACTTCAATGTGGACCCTTAAAGCCCCGATAGAGGTGTTTACCAGTGGTGTAAATGTATATAATACCTTGTCTACTACAACAGGGGTTTACTATTTCGCAACATGACTTGTGACCCTGTGACAGGAAGAGGGTTCACTTGTGATCCATCATCAGCTGTCACCCAAATAATTTTTTCCTTTTTTTTTTTTTCGTTTTAAGTAATTTTTGAGAAGCGTCTGAAGGTAAAATGACTTAGTGATTCATTAGGGAAAGCACAATGTTTAGAGAGATGTGTGCATATGTGTTTTGTCTGTGTGACTACCTGGTTAATCCTCTTAGACACCTTGGGGTTTACTGACCCTCAAGATGGGCTTTGCTGTGTCGTATAGTATATTGTGGAAATATATATATATATATATATATATATATATATATATATTCTTTTTTTACTAAAGTATATTTTCAAATGTGCTGTATATAAAGTAAAAAATACAAACACACACACACACACACACAGGTTGAGTGAGACAGACAGACAGAGAGGGGGGGAGAGAGAGATGCTGCTATTGATTCGACAGTCAGTTAATTCAGGTCTTTTGTTACCTAATACAGTCTGATCTGTCGGTGATCACATCCTACAGCGGAGCACTAAACGCGATTTACCTCGAGCATGTTGATCCTCTTTCAATAAGACACCTGGGGAAAGAAAGAAAGAGGCAATAATAAAGAGAGCATTTCTGCAAACAGTGACTCATACTGATGAGCCGACTGTGCGAGTTCACTACCAGGAAGGTTTTAATAAAAACAAGTGACTCAGGTTTGATAGTATTTTACGAACCTGATGACATTCTGTTTTTCTGTGAAGCATGGGCCGTTGAACTTATTATGCAAGTTTGCCTTCTTTATTGATTACAGTGATGAGGTTGGCTGGAAATCTAAACAATCAAGTGAGCAATGCGACAATTATTGGATAAGGGCTTGTTTCAAAACAGAGAAAGATTAGGACGGATCATAAACTCAGTTAGTTAATGCTGCAGAGGAACATCTGTCTAAATTTAGCCGCCGCAGCTCGTTCTAAAACACTGACTGTATTTAATATGCAAGAGATTGAATGTGTTATTGCTTCTCTTTAAAGTTCTCACAGTCTCACTTTAATATTTTAGTATGTTTTCTGTGTCGTTAAGTCGCTGAGCTCTGGACTGCATCCTAATCTCGATGCTGCAGATCACTTGTTGTAATCACAGGGTTTATTAAGGAATGATTCACAATGTAAGGGCAAATTATTATCAACAGTATTACTTTAAAACTCGGCTGATAGGTCGGTCTTTGCTCTATTAGTTAATTGATGAATTGGTTCTCATCAGGGAACCCCTCTTCAGTGTGCAGAAATGCTGTAGAGAAATACAAGAAGCTCTGTGCATGTTAAGTGATCACACACACACACACACACACACACACATTGAATACCCACCCGATCCGCAGTCTGGTCAGTCGGCTGCCAGAAGTATCCGCTTCTGTACCACCAGACTACGTAGCAGCTTTATTCCCCGGACTGTTTGACTCCACGATTCATCATCAACACTCCTCTTTGTAGAATAGATGAAACAAGAAGGACTCAGACATAGTTTAAACTCTTGTGCTTTAAAAAATGACGACAAACTTACCTTGTAACCTCTTAAACTTTCTGTATCTGAAGGGATTATGCGAAGATTTTGATAAGCGTTCATTTCAAGGGTTTTTCCCTATACTGTGAAGATTTTGGATAATCGTAACAAAGAAAAATCAGATGAATGAATACCCACAGTCTACATTTTACAACAAATGGCTGATAAAAAAAAAAAGAAAAAAGGAAATACTAATTACTTTTAATTTTGAACAATTTTAAAGGCATCAATTGATTCTTTCTGAGGCATAACACAGTTTCTTTAATCCCGGTAAGAGCTTATTTGATGCAGCCAAAGATAGCGATCCAGTCAAAACCAAATCAGCCAATAAGCCATAAAGCTGCAGCGCGGCATATCTGTGCAACCAGTTGAGCGTAAACTTGGCTCTGCGATTCCAACTGGTATTTTCTTATACTAAGCAGATGGTAGATAACGGCAGGAACCTGTTGCTCTGCGGTCTTTTCCATGGAGTGAAACAAACACATGGGAAGACAATTCCTCTCAGAAAATGTTGCATTTTCGAACATTTAACTGCAGGAATCAAAATCTTTTAGACAAGAGTGATCCTTGAATGTTGTACTGAATGATTTTATCTGACACATCACGACAGGAAGAGAGCCAGAGGTCATTTGTTTGTAAATCTTTTGTTGCCAAATACCAATACCAATACTTTTGTGCCTTGTAACAGTCCATCTGTTTTCAGAACAAGATCCTGTATATCAACAAGCACTGTCCATGAAATCTGATATGTATCATAAATTCATGGTCCCCGTACGATGGTTGATTTTTATAGATCTCTCGACCCTCCATCTAGTGCCAAACCAGAGCAGAATTCCCTCTTACACAGAGTAAAAACTAATATTCAAATGAAACATGTCAAGAAACTTACTGGGGATATTCATGATCTCCAGAGGATGAATCATTTCCATTACAGTACAGAGTACAGCCTGGGCTTTAACCTAGCGCTGCCGTCATGCTAAAATACCAAATTGTAACGAAAGATCTCATCATCATCATCAAAGGCAGAGTGTTGAGATATTCACATTCATGCTCCTAGGGGGATAAACCCTTTTTTGATTTCAATCACCACACGGCCTTTTCTCCGACACCAACCTCTAGATGAATCGTTTTTTAACCTCGCTACTCATAAAACGTTTATTCCGTTCATCACTATTCATCACTACTACTACTTATCTGTGTTTTTGAATGACAGCATCTTCCAAGAGAGTTGATTAACAGAAAATGATCGTCAAGTTTGTAAATCATGGATTTACCGTTGAACATTTTTCAGTTCAAGCTTGTAAGATGTGATCAATTGCTCATGTTGGACTGTTTGTTATATTCAAAGATGTACTATTAGCTGTTAGAAAAGTGTCAGCTGCATTTTTTTTTTTTTTATAGTAGAAACGAATCAATGAATGGAGCAAAGAATATGCAGATACTGAAAATGATTGGCAGCTGCAGCCCTAGTGCTGTATAGAGTGTACTGTATACAGATAGTGTTGAGTTGTCTAACTGTCTGTCACAACACCTCACTTAGTCACCACAGCTTTACCCTTAAAGCAGAGTTTTTATTATTCATGGTGTCGGTCGATCCTCCATCCTCAGCATCCTCGAGAGCTTGTTCTTTACCAACAACTGCAGACACGGAAACATCTCTTTCTTGCGAAATGTCAGCATGAACACAAAGACACAATATGGGAACAACATCTCCGTTGCTTGTGTACTGTTTACATTAACATTACTGTGTTTACAGGCACAAAAAAGAATCGCCGTAAGTGGCTCACCGTAGAATTTCAATGCTGTGGATCTTCATGGTAAATCATGACAACTGTACGTTAAACAGAAAAGAAAAGAAAAGAGAAATGTCTTATAAGTCTAAATGCTTCAGACTTGCTTCACTAAACAGACTCCAGTTATTGTGAAATAAGCTCGTCTCGAATATGTGCAACGTACCGAGGTACAATATTACTCCGTATTTGTAGT
Source organism: Spondyliosoma cantharus (assembly GCA_900302685.1). Classification (NCBI taxonomy): domain Eukaryota; kingdom Metazoa; phylum Chordata; class Actinopteri; order Spariformes; family Sparidae; genus Spondyliosoma; species Spondyliosoma cantharus. The sequence goes on along the minus strand of OMLP01000516.1, from coordinate 36,489 downwards.
TAATGGGAAACATGCGTACAGTGAATGCTTCCAATTCTTGAGAGCTGCTAACTGGTTCGGTTGTATACGAGCTGCGTCTTAGAGCAGTGTTGTCATAACATAAACCAGATGTCTTCTTGGGCTGATGGAGAAACACCTCTCTGCAATCTCGCTGTTCGCTCAGTCCGAAGCTGCGTCGATTGGCTAAATAACAGCACGGCTCGCTCCTTAAAGCCGAACCGGGGGAGTAAAGAATGGCGGGAGCGTAGCGGCTAAATCAAATCATTACACGCCGTATAAAGAAATAACACTGTTTTGAATGATACAAGTGGCTGCGCTCTGTCTGTAACCTATGCAGAGTGTGTCTGGATTGCAGAAGAATTACTTACACCCTGTTGTGGTACTTCCCCTGGCTGTTTGGGTTTGGATGCGTCCCAGACAAAAGCCTGTCCAAATAAGATCAATGTGTTCGTGCTCCTCTCCTCTGAGTGGGTACTCTCCCACAGCTCCTGAGCCTGACAGGAGGAATAAAAGAGAGTTAGCAGCTTATGTTAGAGAGCAAAAAAAATAAAAAAAATCTTGTTTATGTATCACGGGACGTCGTTCAGATGCATCAAATCGAATTAACGGCAGAATATATCGCGTCACGGGGATATGCACGATCCAGTAAATTCGCTTAAAGGATTCATTATATTTCTTTCCTGTTTAATCTTGACAAAGTGATACATCCAGGCCATTAGGATAGCACAAAGTATCGCCTGATACCTTTACAGCTCAGTTAAGATAGTGTGCCTAATTGTATCACAGCTAATTACAGCTGTGGCAAAAAGCTGCGTAATAAGAAACCAGGATAATGATCCATTACAACGCGGGAGGATCATCGGGATTTCTAGCACCTAGTGGGCTCGCTCGGTGCTGTGGTTGTAAACATATAATAGCTTAATGGCGGGACAATTTGGAAGCAGCTGGAGGCAAAGCAGCCGAGGCAGCTGTTTCAGCTCAGACCAGCAGAGAGACGAGGGGGGGGGGAGCGCTGCAAACCACAGCACTGCATTAGCATAAAGCTCATCGTACACACACACACACACACACACACATACACACACACACGTATTTTAGTAAGCAAATATCACACTCGGTAAGTGTAGTAAAAACAGTAAAAAAAAATGCTGCTTTTAAAAGAAAAACAAAGCAGAGACAGACACACATGTTAATCTGCGTTTAATTTAGAGGACGAGCATCAGCAGGGGTTTCAGATAGAGGACAGATTTTTATCACACAGTCAAAACAAGAAAACAAAAATTCTGCAACAACACCATGGAATTGTTTGGAGTTGAGGTCACTGGCTGCTGAAACCTTTGCCACTCATCACTAATAATTAAACAAATGACAGAAGTGGAACGCCGACAAATATCAAATCCAAATGCACCAGCACGCTGCTTGTAGTTAAGCACAGATATTGCTGCAGTTTCTCATTTTCACTCTGTACTTTGTGGGCACAAGATCCAGACTCTCTCCTTACGGAGACTTCAGGAGCTACAGTGCCCTCTACCGGCAGCAGCGGATCTCTTTTTTAGGTATCTGTGGTTCCTGAAAACATACCCAAGGTCCACAAGAAAAACCGTCACTGACATTCCCTCGCCCACAAACTTAGAAACTATAATTTCGTGGCTTGGGCGAAGTGATTTACTTGGACCAGGCCGACTGAGGTTTTCTGCTTCAGCTGATGTCAGTCCCTCAGCGTGAATGTGTCGTGTTTGTTGTTGGACTTTGAAACAATGGGCATAAGAAGCAGTCCATGTGTCAAACAAAGCAAATACACGATGGCCTCTGTCTGTTAGAAAGCGGCTACCTTCACATACGAGCCGGGTTCCTGCTGTCTGCGTGATCCACGCTTTGTTTCAGACTGTGATTATAAACAATGAGGCTGACCGTGGTGCCGCTCTGTTCTCAAGTGGAGAGCCACTCTCGTTCGCTCTCTCAGCACAAGCACATGCTGTACACAGAGCTGGATTTTTTTGGCACCTGTGCAAACACACATACACACTCTTTGCACACACACACACACGTACACAATCATAACACCTATTTTTAATAACGTGGCTCTGGAGAAGCTCAAACTGAAAGAGCAGCGTAACTGGAAAAGACGGTTCGTGATCCATCCATTTTTTCCCTTTTTTTTTTTTTGCATCTGCAACATACCGAAATGACGACATCCTTGAAATACCTGATAAAAAAAAAGAGAGGATATTGCAATGTGGGGACATTTTTGCATGCAAAGAGTCACATCAGCAGTCGCCTTCAGACATTTTACTCCAACTGCAGATGCTCCGATAGTGACGCGCTGACGACACCTTTCACACAAACAAAACCTGAGGGGTGTGACACGGCAACAAAAAAAACCTCTTGACAGGGCCTTATTCACACTCCTCTGCTCCAGTAGATAAATGGCGGGTACTTCCTCGCTATAACAAAGATTTGAAGATGAACAGAGTTCGGGCAGCGGTGTGGCGAGGCTAACAGCTGCACCACTTCACCTACTGCAGTAAGTGTACATAAACAATCTTTCTCCTTCTGGGAGCTTTACTCTCTATTTTTTCGAGTGATTATGAAAAATATGGTAACGCTTGACCCGTGAATGTGACAAATAGGAAGCAGACTCCGCTCGCAGCTGTGAACAATTACAAACAGTGGATGGAATGCTCCTCCGCTGCTGCTCTCAGGAATGTGCATCATTGCCCTTTGTCCTCCGAACAAATTGGGGGGAAAAGACTATTCAAGCCGGTATAATCCGTGCATTAGAGGTGTTTTCAAGCGGTCATACTTGACATTCTTTTGAGTTAGCCCCATCCTGACACCTGTGAAAACGCCGAAACACTCCTTTTTTTTACACTGTTCAGTTTAGATATGAGAGTAACTACGTGTGTTACCAAAGTTTGAGCCACGTTAAGAGAAAAACCTAACTGCTGCTAACTGCAGCTGCTGTTAGCTAGCAGGCGTAGTGTTGTTATGTTTGCTATCACGTTATCATCTTTAGAGGTACAGAGTAGCTAGGGGGCTAGCTGGTTAGCATGCTAGCTTCAACAGATACCTCTGCAACACATTGGCATCTTTGACATCATGTCAAGACCGTTATTTCGTCACTTTCTGTTGGTAATTTTAGTTACATTTTGAATGCTTCAAATGCAAATTCTTACATATTGCACCTTTAAGATAGGACTGGAAAAGGCTAAATTGAAGTTGTAGTGGCAGTCGGAATACAAAAAAACTCAAAGAAGTTTGAAGTTACAGTGCTGAAGGAATTTGAACTGTCAGTTCGGGTGCAATCAGTGAAGGAGTGTCAAAAAATCTGGCGAATTAAAAAGGCGTCAAATGTGAGTCGATGCATAGATGATGTAAGCGGATTTCCTGGAAAAAGAAAAAGTGTCATTTCACAGGTATAAAATGGTGCATGTCGCTGTCAGTTCAAGTGTCAGCTGAGCTGTAAACACTGCAACTAGTTGAAGTAAATCAGGTATCAACAGTGAAAGTTGTGTGAGTTCGAGGAGCGGAAAAAGCTTTTTTTGGTTTCTGTTAAAAGGTGAAGACTTAAGACCTGAAAGGTTTTGAAGTGTCAGTCACAGTATGAGCATTGAAAGGAACATTGAAATCTCAGCTGAAAAGAAAAAAAAAGGTAAATGCAAGTGAAATGAAAGGGCTGTGGAGAAATGTCAGTCGGTATGTAATCCCAGGCCGCAAAACTGAAGTGTCTCAGCAGCCGAAGGAAGCACAAGAAGAGACGCACAGTTTTGATAAGTTACCTTGAGAAATATAGGATACTTTATACATGATGAGGATACAGTATATATCTGCATATCTAATATGAAACATGAAAAATAATAATTAAAAGCTATTAGAGAAAGTATCAAGTCATTAGAAAATGTATCAAGACAGTGTATTGACACAAGCAAACATGAAGTGAAGAAATGTGTTAATGCCGCAAATATTGGGGAAGGATGGATATATTTAACATGCTGAATTTTGAATATCCTCAAACATTAATGTGATTTTTTTTCAATTTCCCCTCCACATTCCACTTTTAACAGCTCCTGACAATCAGTGTAACAGAGGGGAGAAAAGAGAAGTAAACATCACAAGCTTACTTAATGAGAGCGAACAAAGTTACAATCGCTGACAGGTTTGCGTGACAAAAAAACCCCCGAAGTTATCAGCTTATCAAACTTCAGGTTCTAAAAATGTTTGTTCTCCCCGGTTCGAGGTGTGAATCTTTGCGGGTTTTCGCGCTGCGCCTTAGCCGTGCAAATGAGGACAGATCCGTCTCGGAAATCCTCATTCCAACCTGACAAGTTTAAACAAAGCAATTTCAGACCCAACTGCACCTGCAGTATTGACACGCCTCGTCAGGGGTGTCTAGCAGGAAGACAATCATTTCTCTAGCAGCGCAATTGAAATGAGCCTCCAGAGCCTGGATGCTGTTGGCTGAGGGGCAGAGTGATGGCTAGTTAGAGGCTCACTTAAGAGAGGACGTCTCATATTAGGCAGTGATTTAGAGCTGACATGCAAAACGTAGGCGTTAGGGTTGATTTGGATTAATTAAAACACCGGGATCGTTAAGGAGAGAGGCTGGTGATATTCTGTATTTTGTGTTATTATCAACAAATTCTATAAAAAAGGCTAAAACCAAAGTTGATCTCTCTGTTTGTTCCTACTGAAGACGTCAATCCCAAAATATATATGTTTGGTTTTTTTTCTGTAACCGGAGTAAATCGTGAATTTGCTGGGGACTATTTCAAGCTGCGGATTTGTTACGCCGGCACATATTTACAGCAGCGGGATGGCACGTATGGAATAGTCTCAGAATAAACTACAGCACAGTGGTCACAGTTCATCATAATGAGAGAAGTTGTCATTCAATGGTGCGGCTCATTGTTGCGCTGTAAATAGTTTGTGAACAACAATAGAGGTCTATGGCACAGAGGGATAAGCTATATCAGGCTGCGGCCGCGCAGACAATACTTGGATCGATGTGTTGTTTGTTCGTGGGATTTGTTTGCGACCGTTAAAATAAAGGATATCGCCAGACACGTCCTTTAACGACAAAGACAAACAAAGATAGAGTGTTTGGTGACACGTCAGGTTTTTTGTTTTTTTTTGCCTGCCTGAAAAGATCCATTATTAGCACATTTTTGAAGAGGATCAGCTTTCACGTTGGACTTCCGTCAGTGAGCCCGAGGGCTGAGGTTGCTAGGCGATGGTGGCTATCTCTGTGGTGACGTGATCCCCCTTGGGCCTGATTCTCACTCATCACCTCCACAGACAGATACAGGGACGTGTGCACAATGCCCACACACACGCTCACACACACTACTCCAGAGGTCTTTCTCTCTCTCCGCTGTTATCTCAGGGAGGCTGTTGGCGCTCACTCATTGCTGTGCTGAGAGGGGCTTCAATGGCCTCACCTGATGAGAGAACACCTCGGAAAACCTCCTCGGTTGTCAGGGAGAAACCAGATGGGGACAATGAAGAGGCCACGGGAGCAGGAGCCGCCCAGCGCCTCCTCTGTCCACCGCTCAAACAAGCTGTGAACAGACAGATCTGCTTGTTCTGGACGAGCGTGATGATTTATTTTGAAACCAACGATATGTTGAAACCCTTACCCTAATTTTCTGGTTTATGTTGTGACAACGTTGCGGATATGGTCCGGTGGGGTTCCAACAACTGTCCTGGCGTCTCATCAAAAATATATTTTTTTTTCCCACAAACGCAATACGAAAATGTCCATGATGTTGCCGTAAAAATATACTGCGATTTCACACTTGTAAATGTTGAAACGCCGTCTTGAACAGCGGTCTCTGGCTTGCCGGTCTTGCTCAGTGCCCACAAATGCCACCATCCCCTGGACCTCTTGACATGAAAGTCAGCTCATATCGTATCGTTCGTGTTGTGAATATGCCTCGTATTAAACGCACACATTCGAACGTATCTGTGATTTTTCCAGAAACACCAAATACCAACAGTTTAGTCCGGGGACTGAGCTGGATATTCCCTCGAGCCACACAGCTGGCATGGACAAAAGGAGAGGGGAAAGAAAAAACACCTCTCTAAATAAATAAAGCAACCTCAAGTTCAAAGTCAGCTACGTCATGCAGTCTTAGAAGTAGTCCCAGGTCCTTCTTTTCAAGTCTCGAGCCAAGTCAAGGCTCAACACTACATTATTTATATTGATAAAAGAAACGTCATGTTTTATCACTGAGATACCGGACTGAGAGTCAACAGCTCGCCTGCCTCACACTTGTGTTTATTTACTGCCGACGTTTACTTTTTTCTGCTGCGCGATCTTCAAAGGCGACAGCCTCCGTACTCCCTCAATTACTACCTGCCAGTCAGAGTTTCACTTGAGGACAGACTCAGTTACGGCCTCACATAAAAGTTCCACAGGGTGGTAGTTACAGTACACGGAGCTAAAAGCTAAAAGCACACCTATACCCACCCATCTGAGTGGCTTACCGTGTTTTTCAAGTGTAGAACAAAGTCTGACCTTTTGCATCGGGTTACAGTGTGTTGGGAGGCTTCATTGTCATCACTTTGACACACACACACACACACACACACACACACACACACACACACACACACACACACACTGTGTACTACCTCCGAGCATAGAAAGGAATCATGTTTTCCATTCCCCCACTCTTCCAGCGCTGCAGCTGTATCCATGGGAGCACAAATCAGGTCAGGAAAACATATCGACACGATGGAAGACCGTATCAGTTCCAGAGTGAGGAGAAAATGACTCAGTGTCACTCAGAATCGATTCATAGAGCAACAATCAGATTTATGAGTGAACCGAGACACGAATTAGGCAAGTTGAGTGTTTCCCAGTGTAAAAAAACAAAAATCTGATGTCAGCAAAATTATGACTATAAACAGACTTCAGTACAAGCATGTCGTGTCACTGCCTCCGCCATTCAGAGTCAATCAAATCAGCTTCCACTTTTGACTGTTTTCATCAAACTTCTAAAGGGTTTTATTTTGTTTTTTTTTATCTGTTTATCTGTTTATCTTTTTATCTGTTTATCTATCATGTTCAGGCTCTAAACACATAGTTTCTTGACTGTCTATCTTAATCTATTCTTGAATGTGCACAAAAAGAAAAAAAGCTCTCTGTAATATAGTTTTGCAAGTTTGTGAATCTTTCATATGCGCTTAAAAAAAAAAAAAAAAAAAAAAAAGAAGCAGTCTGTGCATGCTTGACTGAATATTTAGCAGCATCTACAGTGTCTGCAGACAGACCACAGCAAGCCTCGAGCTCAGCAGTGTGTGATCTTTCCTCTGTACACAAGTCTGTGGCTGCTCGTGTGTTTATCACAGAGCTGAGAGGCACAAGGAGAGGAGTGTGCTTTCATTTCTCAAGGGGCATATTCCACTAATCCTTGATTGCTATCATGGTGCTATTGAAGTGGTGCACATCGACTTCTATCTGAGTTTACTGATGCAGACGTGACAGCCTTCATTAGAGCCGATAAAACACTCTCATAATGTGGAAGAAAAAGGCGCTTCGCTACATCCCACAAAAGAAGAGGATATTATCATCCTGTAATGACTTGCTCCAGAAATGTTCGACACGCTTGCACATCGGTGACCTACTTAAAGTATTTCTACTGTATATCTACAGTCAGGCAGTTCACCCAGATTCTGCCTGGCACAGTGGTTATCAAAGTAGTGATTTAATTAATCATTCAGTCTTGGCATTTTTATTTGACATTGCTATGTGTTTTTTAGCTTGCAGCATGGCAATGTCAAGGGAGAAGTCTACTGATCCGCCACGTCCGGATTGAAATATGCCAATAGCAATAGAGTGCTGCAGGAACGAGCCCTAAAACCCGGAAATGAGTTTGCACTTTTGGTTCCCCAGAGGTCTATGGGGTTGATAGGGCTGCCTGAAATAAGATCTCTTGCTAACACAAGTGTAATGTATTGTCCTGCTTGTCTAGTTCTACAACATGATTTCCATCAATAAAATGCATCAGTGAATAGGAAAATATTTTATGGGTTGCTAACAGGTGGTTGCTAACAGGTGGCATCGCACCAAACACAGAAACACCTCTACACACTTAACTCATTTCTCGCTCAAATTTCCAATTCATTTGTTGTAAAGCTACAATATAGTGTATTATACTTACTGGGGGTGACTATATGTGACCGAGGTGTTGTTCCTTTGCAGTCTAAAGTAAGCTTTTTCAGCCATTGCATTTTCAGCCATTGCATTTATGCTTCGAAAATCATAAAAGTGGTGATCATTTGTGAAGATTATCTTGCTCAACAATCTTGAACATTCCTTAAACTTTCGTTTTAAACTGTGGTTTCGTCACAAGAGCCGCAGTGATGCCACCCATGCCATTAACGTTATCAATTTATTATATTTCACAAGGAAAACACTCATCAATTAATATTTCTGTTCGCCAGATGGCTTATTTTCAACTGCAGTGCTTTGGCGATGGTTAAAATGTACTGAAAGAAGACCACAAGACGCCATAAAGAAACAGAACAAACAAAGTAAGCATTCTTAAGACAGTGCACAACCAGTGCAGAGCAACAGGAAACAGCAAAACATTCAGATCGTAATACAGCAACAGTATCCACAATTCAGTGCGCAAACAAGACAGAGCTTTCGCTGACATTCCCTGCAGCCTCATCTTTATGTTGCATTTGGTGGCAGTTAGCAGATGTAAGCGTGCCAAGACACGTGGCTGTGATGGAGAACATGGTAAACTTTATAACTGTTAAACTTTAGCATGTGATCACCTTCAACGACGCAACGTTAGCATAAAGCTAAAAGCTCCCATTTCCCCTAAATACAGCAGAGACATCCTAACACGGGCGTGGACTCTTCGTCTTGTTGAATCAAGGACGGAGAAGTGTTTGGCGAGAGAGGATGTCATTTCCTATAACGTGTGAAGCTCTGATGTTGGTCATGTTGGTGAATAATGTCCATTTCTTGGGACAGACGTTTTGAGCGTGGTGACCTGCTGTCAATAAGAACCAGAAAGCCAATATTCCTGCTGCACCTTTGTCCAATTCAAGTGACAGAACGACATGTGTGGACGACAGTGTTCAGCTCTGATTTATAGTGACTGAGAAAGCATCCATGTTCTCGATCTCTGATTTTCCTGTCGCCCGACGCTTTTAGTGCCGAAAATCACACAAAATCTAAACCCATCGCCCTCGGTTTGCACACTGGCTTCGATTGCTGTAATCTGCTCAGGGATCTGCCTGCGTCTGTATGCTGTGCACTCAATTAATGACCGATCAACCTGACTGTGGACACACAAACACACACATCCGTTTACTTCTCTCAAGTCTGCATATTCTGGCATCAATACAGGCATTTCAGAATAAGAGAAGCGATTCAGGGCCACGTCTCACATCAGACCCTCCGCAGTTTTTTGTCCGTCTCCCCAATGTCAAATAATCTTCAAGGCTACGAGTCAGTGTTGAGGTATAAAGGGGTCTGTCGCTGTGTCTTTATCTGACCTTGGATCAGGAGCTGTTCGCCGAGGGGAACAGGCTGACGAGTGCTTCCCCCCCCCCATGTGCGGCAGCTTTGCGAGCCCTGCGATGAGAGATAGATGCTTGTTCCTTGTGTCCGTTCTCATTGTCGACCGAGTCCTCTATCATGTTCCGATCAACTTGGTTTGACCTCGCTGTTCAGCGGTGCTTCACTTGACCGTCTCGACTCGGCTTTGTCACTGAGGTGTAAAATGCAGCTGCGGGATAAGAGGTCGTCTTGTAAAAAACTAAATGAATCTGTTCTATCCGTCTGTTTGCGCTCTACATTCTGAAAAACAATCAGACTTATCAAAAAGAGCATTTCTTCCCAACTTCTTATTTACAGGAAATGGAAATAGAACATGTCTACTCGATTCATTCTTCGATTAATTTCACGTGGCGTTCGGGTAATCTTTGGTGTGTTTTTCAGACAAGACTTTCAGCTGAAAGATTCCCAAACGCCAACTTCTTCATGGCCGTGCAAACACAAGCGGCGGCTTTTTTTTTTCCGCGGGCGAGTAGCTTTTCCCTTTGAACGGCTCCTCCGAGAACATCTGCACGAGAACATCTGGGAATGGCAGGAAATTCGACATCTCTCAGCGTGACGTGCAGCTAATGTTTTTCAAGTGCTTCAGAGGGATGAGCATGAGTATTGAGCCCTGCAACCTCCAAACCCCCGACAGAATTTATGGAGTCCAGCAGCAAGTGGTTCTCATTACCCATGTCATCTTTCAAACAAATTGCTGTATTGGGCTCACAGCTGGGGTTGGTGCTGTCTGTCTCCTGGCATAATTACTATAATATTGTGTTTTCACAACTTGTCCACAGGATTGTTCCAGTTGTTGGTAACAATACTCTTGCGTGATGTGACTTGAGTGAGGCGACAGAGGAGGATTTTCAAACCATTGACGCACGCTACAGTACATTGGCCTCCTTTTTTATTTCACAAAGGTCCTCGTGCAGAATAGAAACCACAGAGCAAGACATGTCTGAAGGAATCCCCCACTAATTTGAGTGGGCATTCCAGTTCCAGTCTAAGAAACCATCCAGTTTTTAATAGTGTTCATCTGGCAGTGAGGAGATGCAAATTTTCCGCCAGGAATTAAGGTATAAATTGTGCGTGAGCCTGGAGAAGTGAACAGACTGCACCTGGTCTGACACAGCTGCTTCACACAGAGAGCTCTGCAGTTTAGATCAAGAGGCCTGATTTTTTTGTGTTGAAGCCTTGAAAATGTTTCAAGAGCTGAAAATAGAAAAAGGGGAAAATGGTCTCTTTGGCCAGTTGTTTAAAAAAAAAATCCAGCGAGTGTTTCATTTGGCATCTACAAGCTAAAGGAGGAGAGAAAAATGAGGAAAACCATTCATTCGTCTCAAAGAGGAAGTGAAAACGAACTAATTCACTCGGTTTCTTTTTCAGCCAATCTACAACTGGTTAACTATCGCATCCTCATGTTTGATGTTCTTTTCTGAAATGTTGTGTTGTGAAAACGTTTGCCTCGTCTTCGTGCTCCTGCAAGCGAAGCTACGGTCAGTTCTGCGGCCTACACTTTAAAACACTGCAGGTAAAGGGTTAATGTCCTCAGCAGTGCAGGTGTAACATACGACCAGAGAGCTGAGCCCATATTCCTCTTCGTGTTAATGCCTTGTTGGGCTCCTTCAAGCCAAGCAGGTGCTCAGTTGAGTTGCGTCCAGTGCTTTTCGAGAAGCATGTCCAAACCATTATCCTCTCCTCATCCATGCTTGTCTCTGTGGATTCCCTCCTCCTGCCAACATTTCACATTGTCCTCTGCAGCTAACAAGGATACAATGGAGTGCAAGTTTATATGAGAGCGTGAGCAACGCCACTTGCGATAAGATGCCGTTAACTGTTATCTAAAGTGTTGACGTACGGTAATAAAAACCTTGTGAATTTGAGCACCAAGCAAGGCTGAATTACTGCTTTATATTAAAAAGACTGAGGGGAAACCAAGAGTCAGAACAGCTTTTTAAAGATCATTTAATTCTATATTGTAGTTTATGCTGTATATTCACTATTGCTGTATATATATAGGTGATAGTTGTGACAAAAAAGCTGTAGAAGCTGTAACTCTACAGCACTGATAAGTCATCTATTCTACTTTTTTAGAGTATATCTGAAGTATTAGTCACTATAGTGTGAGGCCACTGCAAGGAAATTAAAGCAGCACCAAGTGGATAGAAACTACCAGGGATGCTGGTAATTTTACACAGATTAAGAACATGATGATTGTGTGTGTGTGAATTAATCTTATTAATCTACTTTATTTAAAAATGCCTACAGCCTAATGGCATTTCTTATTATTGGATTTCTAAATATGTACTGTATTTTTCAGGATAAATCAGACGAGCGTATGAGAAAAGACGTGCTCAACATCTCATTACATAGGACTGAGAATATATCCATATTGTAGCGTTTTCGTGATATGAGACTAGATATCATCTTAGATTTAGGGCGTCATTACGTCATTTTTCCCTGGTTTTAAAGGCTGCCTTAAAGTAGACTGGTGTAATTTTCAGGAACTTATCAGCCTGTTCTGTTCATTCTGATCCTTGGCCTTGACCTGCTGAGTCATTATATCCACATTACTGATGACTGAGTTTGATATTTTGTAAAAAAAAAAAAAAATACCAGCAGTCGCTACAATATTGTGGCAATATCAATATCAAGGTATTTGGTCAACAACTATTGTAAGATTTGATTGTGTCGCCCAGTCCGAGCATTTATAAAGTGCTTTTGAGGAGACTTCAAAATATCAAGATTTATATCATGTATGGTAATGTAGCCTAAGAACATTGTATTATTATTTGAAGGCCACATCGCCCAGCCCTGTCATTACGTTATGTTAGTGATTGTTGGGGAGACCGGTTGGGGAATGAGGAGGAATGTGTTAGCTCATTTCAGTCACGCCGCCATTTTTCCCTGCTGCCTTCTCTACATCTAATGTATCTGTTTATACCGTATGTTCATCCTTATTTGCTTTAATCCTCTACGATTACCATAAAGACTATTATTTCACTAAATCATCTTATAGCTCATGTGCTATTAAAGTTTTAACGACAGAAAATTAACCAACTAATTTAATGTTCGTGTCTGCCAATATTTAAAGTTGAGCAGCCACTGCTATAGATGGATGACTGACAGAATTTCAAACATATACAGTATATGCTGAATATATTTCCATACAAGAGTACATTTCTATATATTTTTTAAAAGTGGTCGTCTGCGAAGATGTTTATAATGCGGTCGGTGCGGCTCATGCACGCTGATATCTACAGGGCGTCTCAAGAACTTTTGCTCTCTTCATACACTGTGCCTGTGCAGTTTGACCGGAACCGTCCCTCGAGTGAAGAGCCCTCGAAAACCTCGGGTGGAATGCAAAACAGGTGCTGCACAATTGGTTCCTCCGCAGCGGGGGCGAAAGAAAAACAGCCGCCCCTGCAGGAACATGACTGACAGAACATCACATTCTCCAGCCAGCTGTGTCTCCAGATGATCCCTTCCCTACACAGTCAGACTTAAGGGGATAACATACAGCATGCGTGCAGTATATCATGCATTCTTCGTTATTCGCGAAGTCCAAAAAAAAAAAAAGTCCTATCGAGGAATATTACAAATACCTTGATAGCTAATGTTTTTTATCTGATCCGTGTAACGTGTTTGTCATACTACTAAAGATGTGCTGGAAGAAAAAAAGAAAAGAAAAAAGAGCCCAAACAATTTAAACCATCTGAGCTCTTTTCTTTAACACCTTGTGTGTTCTTCAAGTGGCGCTGTAACATCTGGCATGGATTTATACATCGAAATCCTGGCCGGGGATTCAAAGAGAAGAGTTTTTAATTGAATCCACCCCGAAGACTGTGAGACTGAAATGTCTTCTGGCAAGACCCTCCGAATACATACTCATGTTGCTTTGTCATGTGACCTCTCTCACAGATTTTTTTTCCTCCTGATTTGTGACGCCTGTGTCAATCTGACATAGTCTTTCCATCCTCAGAAGGGTGAGGAGTGACTCGTATTTGCAGAACAAAGAGAGGAACTTTGATGAATTTAACTTCGCTGTCAACAAATTCCAACAAAAAAATGTAAAAAAAAAAAGCTATTTTAATGAAAACCTTTTGAACATAACATACTAGCTGTGCTTTTGTTTTTTGTCACTGAATGTCTGCTGCTGCTGTGTGCTGCCTCCCTTCCGTCAAGTCTGGCCCCGACCATAGCACATACCAGCACCACACTGAACCTACTGCTGTGCAACAATACACACATTCACAGCCCACAGACAGCAAATTGCTTCTCTCATTCCCCACCACGCCCTGCCTTCGTTCTCAGCCACCTGCAAAACAAACTGTGCTGGAAATTTCACTACAAATTACCCTGTGTCTGCCAAATCCCCCCGGGAGCAGAGGAAATCAGAACCCTGGATCTCCCTGCCCCCACAGACACAAACCTGAGCCTCGCTTGCACAGAAGTCCTGCAGGTTGTTCTCTTGTTTTATAATCCTGACAATTATGTTCTCTTTTATTAAATGAACACATGTGAGACGGTTTAGATTTTCATTTTAATTCTTATCTTTGAGTTTATAAAAGTGAGGACGGGCTTTAAAGAGCTACTTTCACCTGGGAAAAAAAAAGAAAAAAAAAAAAAGAAAGGCTGATGTGAAGTGAGAGTGTCCGGAGGTGAGGAACAGAAAACCATATGAATGTTCCCGCTTTGCTTTTGTCAACACCAATTTGAAGAACAACCCCTACTTCTGTGGGCTCCAGGTCAACAAGGCATCGTGAAAACTAAGCCTCCGCTCGCACTGAGAAAGAGTGAAAACTGAGACCTGTTTCGCTTCAGGGGAAAATCAAAGGAAGGCACATACCTTAGCAGTGAATAATGATCAACAGCATGAGCCTAACAGCCTTTGCATTGCAAGGGCCACAGTGCCTCCTGGCGACCGCTCCGCAGAGCTGCAACGAGGCAAGAATGTCAGAGGGAAGGAGAGAGAGAGAGAGAGAGTGAGTCAGTGGCCGATGTGCCAGAGAGATGAGTGTTGAAAGCTCCTTGGAAAAAGGATTACGGCTGTTTATGTTGGCCAAGTGGCCCACTGCCAGCTGCTCAAGTGTGCAAACTTCTTAAAGCTGCAGAGCTGCGGGTTCGGTCGTGAATCTTTTTCACTCTATTTACCCTCCACCCAAGGCTGGATGGATGGCTGTGCTTTGTTCAAGGGGAAAACCCCCTCCGCTTCTGCCCCCACCTCCACAAGGCCAAGATCTACCCCTAAAAAATGTGCTGGATCCAAAACCAGCCGTTTTACTGTGCCACCACCATCAAAAACACACCGCGCACAGAGTGTGCACACATATGGTTTAAGTAAATTCATTTATTTTCAAGCCAAAGTCCACCAGAGGAAAAAAAAAAAAAAAAACCCTGATCACATTAAAACCAATCATTCACACCATATTTGGATTGTTGACAGTAAGAATGTGATTACATTAAGTAAATCTGTCTTCTTCAGGAGCAAACCTGATATGGATTTCATCAAATAAAGAAAAGGCAGGGAGTAGAAGTGTCCAGGTTGGCGCTGGGTGTGTGGGGGTGGGGGGGGCATGCATCAACAGTAGGATAAGACTCAGCCTGGGAGCTGGCAGGACGCCAGAGCTCTGCGGCCTGGAGCTACATCAGAGCAGGGTTCGTGAGCTGCAGTTATGAGGGTCTCAGGTCATGGAATAATAAAAGGCATAGAGCCTCTGCAGTAAAAGAGCTAAACTACAACTTTTGTTCTCAAGTCTCAGAGAGTCCTCAGCTTGTTCTCCCCTGCACTTGGGTTGCGGGTGACAGCGCCACTGTTTGACATTGAGGACTTAAACGTGTACGTTCAGTGGCTAAAGGGCATTTTTTTACATATTCAAAAACGTCCTGGTCTATTCAGCGGTCCAGGTGGCTACGATACATCACTTAGAATCTCATCAGTATGTTTCTCAGGGGTGTTTTTTGGCTTTAAATGTAGGGTACAAAAAGTTTGGACAGAATATCCAGGTTCGGACTCCATCACAGCGAGCATCCACTGACTTACCTTTAAGTTTTAGCAGTGCCGACATTGTTCTTTGACTTCTGCACAGATGGGGAAAGCAAAACAAATTAACTTTACATTGAAATTCAGCTTCTGTCCTGCTGCTCATGTTACTGTGTGATATTGTATTTCCTTTCTACTTTGTGTTTTATGGATATTCATCGCTGAAATATAAATAAAAACTGTGGTGTGATGTTTTTAAGTCTATATATTGGCTTTATAGAGATTTTAAACATTATGATAGCAGCTAATAGCTTTATGTTATATAAAGATGTAGTGTATTAATGGCATCCTGACTAGAGAGTAACGTCACACTTCCTGTATATACTGCATGTTGTTATCCATCTTCTCTGGTCTTTGTTTTGGTAGCTGGACTGGCTGCGCGTGCATGTTAGCGCACATGAGTTATGTCTTACAGGCTGCTAAAGGGCTCCAACTCGACTCTGAGCTGACTTTCTTATCAACGCACGAGTAACTTGATGGGTTAATGCTACAGGCTACAGTAGACACGATAGTCAGCTTTTACTAACATGATTTTTTTTCTCTATCACTAGCTGTATATAGCACCTCTAAGTTCACTCATTCACTTGAAAGCATAACAAGCTCTGAAGACTCTGAAGTTCTCTCAAAATAAGCCAGATTTTGTACGGCGCTCGGGTCATGTAACTCTTTAACAAATGTTTCAAAATCCCTGTCAGATCGTTGTTATTTCCCTCTGTGCATTCTCACCCTCACCTCGTGCAAATGTTTTGGCTTCAGAGCATCACATACAATGTGGTTACACCTGTTGCAGCTTTCCAGATCAGATCATAAAGGTGAAATTTTGAGGTGTGAAAGAGTGGGTGTTGATGTGGGAGAAGGAATAAACTTTCTTTATATTTTATTAATATTTTGACTATTTTAATCATTTGTATTTTTAAAAAGCTGTAAAAAACCATATACCCATCCTGCATGGAGTTTTACTCGGGAGCTATAGGAAGTAAACTTGTCTGACCATCCCTCCAATAATGAACACACAAATATTTGTGCATGCTGCCATCCTTTGGTGACTGTCAGTACTGCAGCTAATCAAAAATTCTAAACTTTGCATTAAGAGGTACTTCCATAACACATACAATAGCAACACAATATACTGTATGTGTATGTAGTTTGCTGTCCTAGTGAGTACTTCCATCCCAGTAAGTTGTGTGTCTGATCCTAATAAACTGGGGTTACTTCTTGGAGGAAAAGTCACAGATAACAAGAGCACACGTCAGAGACACACTCACACTATAAAGTTTGTATTCAAATAGCTACATGCCGAATAAAAACATTCTTGCACTTCCATCAACGTCAAACTGACTTAAACGTTTGAAAAATATGTCAATAATACATTTTCCAGTTTCATTAAATCAAAATACTTCGGATTTTAAAAAGTGCATTGGACAAGCAAAAAACTCACCAATTGTTCATGGTGGACCCAGGTACCCATCAAACAATGTAAGATCATGTGTGCTATACAATACAAACCTGACAATGAAGGTTTAAGGCACTTTCCTGTATCGCAAGGCTCACTCAGAAAGCTTATAGGTGAGTAAATTACATTTTCAAACTGCAACACCATGTACTTTAAAGACTGTAAGGTGTCAATGAACTGATAAAATCTAACATGGTGAAGTATATTGCACCAAATTCTTACTGTAAACACAAATTTACACTTCTGGCACTGTACACAGACCCAGAGAAAAGGCATGACGTGCATGGCAATAACTTAACAATAAACACAAAAAATAAGTTACATCAAATAAGGCACACAAAAAATGCTCAAACCCATGTCAAATACAGCTTACCCTCAAACAGTAACAATACATTTCCAATGTTACCGTTTTTAGGCAAAAGTCTAAAAATATATTACTGTATTGGGACCGATATCAAGATTACGCCTGATACACAACATGGATTTTATGTCACTTGATGTGTTTATACTGGCAACAGGCACGGCTGGAAAGAAAAGTTGTGGTAAAGCCTACAAAGAAGTATCTACCGGGTGGATGTTTGCATAGTGCTTGCATGACCATTTAAGGCCTTCAGGCCAAATTAGGCATTGCAGTGAAAAGTCCAGTCCACACTTTCAATCTGAATGTGTGTAGTGCGTTAAGGCCGTGCGGACTGCTTGGGTTGTCAAAAAAAGAACGGAGAGGCCGTGTAGCGGAAAAACAAATCAAACAGGTGAAACACTGTCATAACAGCTAAAAAAGGTACATGCACAAACAATCAGAGGTCCACAATGTTGCTTGGTGCCTCAGACAACATTACGCTTCCAGGAGACTGCACCACTAGTGAAGGAAGAATATTCTGCAGACAGATGGAGAACACCTGTCTTGAAGATGTTGCTCCCAAGCCGGTGAGCCGAATCTTAACCAGAGGGAGATTTAACAGACCAAATAACGATACTCTCCCACTTGTGTCCTCCCACACTGCTGTACAACCCACGCTTAATCTCTGCAATGCCTGACTTGGTCTGAATACAGCCCAATACCTCAAATATAGTATAATGATGAACTGAAATCGCCCCCCGCCTCAAAACAAAATAAACAGTACCAAAAGTAATATTTCAGCCAATTGCACTCCGTATGAAATTGCCACAAAAATGAATGTGCAGCTATTTCATTTCACTTCAAGACAATCATTGAGGAGTTTGCCTGAAGCATCACAGTTATAGTAGAAAATAAAGGGTCACATTCGCTGTTGGAAGCTACACACATGATGGTATTGCACTGATATGAAATTTGGATTCAACATGACTGTCACCTACTTCCGAGACTATCCCACCCAACATTCTTAAATAAAAATTCAGGTTTTCTGTGACTCTGGTCTGAGCTATCCTGGGTTTTGAGAATGTGCCACATCTGTTGTCACTGAGGCATTCGAAGACATGCTGGCTGAATGTGTAGCACCACTACCATCTGTCGGTGAAACTACTCCATTATCTTTTGTTTTGAAATAAATAACATAAAATAATGGCAGGACGATGCCAATCAGAAGCATGGCAACTACAGCGTTCCACCACTGGATGCCCCAGTCCGCACCGGGACTGGTCAGGCGCTGTCCTCTGAAACCAAACCTTTGCCGTTTGTCTGAGTTATCCAAGAAATCGTCATCTTGATCATTCGTGGTCTGAATCAGTTTCTCAATGTCATGGTCCACCTCCATTAGAAAGTCTGTGACCTCCTGTAGATGTGGTTGGGCTCTGGCTCTGTCCTGAGAAGTTGCTGGTGCTGCAGATGAACGTGGCATTTCTTCTGCAGGGTCACGTAGGTCTGTGTAAGTCTCAGTTAAAAGGCTGTGCTTCTGAACAGGTATTTTGATAGATTTCAGTGCAAATAGATCTTGTTCCTGCATGAGGTTGTTCACCCGTTTTATATCAGCCACCTGTGGACAGAAACACGAATAAAGATACATAAATGTCATCGCTGCTATGAGAGAACACCAGATATATACAAAGAACATCAGCTGCCATCACAAATCTTTACCTTGCAGCCATACTGCAGTGCGAGCTTGTTGAGGTTGTCGCCATCTAACACTTCCCGCTCCAGCAGCTGGACGTTCCTCAGTCTGTCCTGCTCCTGCTCTTGGTAAACCCGCGGCTGCATCTCAATGACATTGAGCTCCTCATCATCGGAGGATCCAGCGGTCTCATTCGGCCTCCTCCTGAACATGTAAACCTGTCCATCTGCACTGGCATGGACATCCACCGGGGCCTGGAAAGCCCGTGGACCCTGCTCCCCCCGCCGCATGGTCAAACACCAGCCTGTGAAGAATGTGCAAAATTAAAGCAAGGACACAATTAAACGCGAGCCTCAGATACGTACGTCACAGTTAGACTTATTCATACATACAGTGTACATCTAGTTAGCATCTGCTCCACTACCTTGTGCAACTAAATGGCTTTTTTTCTTTTTAAGAGAGGGTTTCTTTTTATCTTTTTGAAAAATTTTAAAAATATAAGCAACTCAGGAATCAAGATTTTGAAAGTTTTCTTAGCAATTAACAATATTTCCCAAGAGGCCCTTTCATGGCCTAACAGGAGGTGTAGTTGTATCTCTCCTGTAGCAATGGGAGTCCAGCAACTGAGAATCTGTGTAACATAAAACTACACTTGTAAACGTACAGAAAAATATGCCAAAAGGGAGGGTGACCATTCCTACGGAAGCCCAGTATTCATGTTCAATAAAGTTTTGAAACATCATCAGGCTCCACAGTGGGTATTGGGCAGTGTCACTATAAATCTACTGGACCCAATGACAGATGACCCCATTTTTTACCCATGACCTAATGCACTTTTAATGTGCCTTAGAATCCTACGCTCTCCAAAGGCAAAGAGCAGATACTGAGTGGCTTAACCTAGCCTTCAATCTTATCTACATTGTATCTGCTTAAGACTAAACTGCAGTGGCAGACCCAAATGGCTTGAGTAGGCAGCTTCATCTGAATGCCACAGCCAATTAAATTGTCCAACCACAATAAATGGTTATGTCCTTGCGCTGGTCTTACTAACAGCCACCAGTTGGCTCTTTATACCGTTGGTATGAAAAACATTTCATGAGTCATGTTCTTTGGCCTGCTTTAAAAATGAAATTGTGTAAGAGTGCTGAAAGGTCAGGGGGTCATCCAATGGGCACCCCTCTCAGTAACTGGTAGTTAAAAAAAATCAGTCTTGTATGTCATCAAGAGTTTTCCTGATGACAGCTGCTGTCAGATAAGACTGTAATCACCATGTTTTACTCACTTATTAAAGAGGAGCAGGACACCAACTGTTGTGTTGTTGTCTTAATCTGACCAGATTTACGTTATAACGTATAATAAAACAAATCAGGGGGTGACGTCTCGGCAATCAGAGGTCAATCTCGGCACGGTTGTTCTCTCTGACACTGAATTACAAGTATTCACATCTGCCTGTACGAAGTCGTTTAAGTCGCATTTAGGAGTGACAGCGCCCTATTCGCCGAATATTATATTAATATTCAAGTTTTTACATTATTTTACTGAACATGCAAGTTATTAATGCTAACTTTACTCAACTTTAACGTTACGTCGCCTCACAGCTGATTTGTAACTTCTCAGAAAAAATCGAATATCCTTCTAAAATATTTGACTGATTTAATCTAACCGAACTGTTCGTTTTAAAACTATTAATTTCTCCCGTCTTACAGTGATTTCCCTACATTATTTGAACCGCAAAGCAAGCCGTATCGTTATTTACAACTCTGTAGACGACTCTCTCGCAGAGCACTTGAAAGCAGCATTGACGTTAGCCAGCTAGCTAAGAGGCTAGCAGGTTAGCTCGGGCGTTTAGCATGTGTTCTCCAAAGTAACGACACCGTGGCACAGAGCAAGTCAGCGAACTGCCTCACTCCAGCTACAGTTAGCTAGCTAGCCCGTGTGGCAGGGAGCGCCACAACGCGGTTTCACAGACGCTTTAAACTCAGACTGCGCTGTCCCTATCCGACAGTTAGTTACCTTATCCAACTGCTTTGACGACAGTAGCGAAAGCCGCCGCCTTCCCGAGCGTTCCTCCCCAGGTTTACTGAGGGTAGACGCGCTAACATTACGACAGCAACTGGTGGCGCTAGCTGCTACCGTTAGCCGATTTCTTCTTCGTGCCTTTAAACGAAGAAGAAGAAGGTAGCTGAAAAGACGCAGTACTGCCACACACTGTTCGAGGGCGACATGACACTTACTACATTAACAATCCTTTTTATTTCCAATCAACTATCTGAATAATAATAATAATGATAATGACAATAATAATAATAATAATAATAATAACAATATTTATTAATTCATTAATTTTACTAATTCATATTTTTGTGTGCAATTTCTTGTTACAGTGTTGGAGAGGGGGGATTTGAGAACATGAACAGCCTGAAAAAAACAACAGCAAACAAAGAAACTAGCAGATATCAGGGAATATATGAGATGTGCACTATACTTACTAGATTTATTCAAACTGACAACTTAAACCTGAAGTGTAGAATACAAAAGTAGTACACGTGTTCATGCTTTAAAAGTTTATAAAAAGCTCCACTATGTCTGACATCTGTTGGTTGAAACTCATCATTAAATCTTGTCAAAGCCATTGAAGCATGTGGATTTTCCTCCTCTCCTCAATCCCTCGGTGAGTTTTCCAGTACAAGACATGTTGTGGTGAGAACAGCAGCAGGACACAGCCTTAGGCTGAAAGTATGCTTGATGGTGAGTATCGGTTCCTGGGTCCAAACCAAAGAGGTCTGAGAAAGGTCACTGGTTGTATCTTATGTGACCACTAGATGGGGCTATTGATCTTTCATATCTCCTGTCATTTGTTCACAACTGTTCATCTAGTCATGAGATGAAATTGATGCAGAGGGGGTTTTTTTTGGTGTGGGACAAACGATTATTTCCATTCCATTATGTTATTGATGGCTATTGTTAACTGGTATGTGATGTACAACAACTGGTATTGTAACAGATCGTGCTGTAGATGAGCAACATACAGGCAAGGCTCAAAAGATAAGTATGAGCCCTACAGCGTATATCCTATCAATAAAAATGATTCAGTCGGTTCAATTACAGCACTAAACACCAGGACGAGCTACAGCCATAGTCAGCATGGTATATGGTTCCATGAAGCTCTGTCCATGGTTTTGACATTTTCTTCTGGCCTGTGCACAAGACTGTTTTTGACCTGCGAGGAGCTTTGACCAATTCAATTTTCTCCACAATAACCTGAAGTTTATCTTGAGTGAAAGCCATTTGTTATCCAGGAGAAGAGGTCCAGCTCATGGAAAATGTCAATTTTTACAAAGGATTTGAGGGGTTATAGATTTGAGACATTCGAACGAAGAGATAAATGACTGAGGATATCAATTATTTCTCTAAAGTATACATGTAACTGCTCATAAATAGCTCTTCCTTTGTGTCTATGGAGAGTGATAGTGTCATGGCCCTGTGATTTTGTTCATTGTATGTGTGTTTTGTGTGTTTTCTAGGTTTTTGTGGTGTTCTATTTTCCCTTTTGTTGATCTTTTGTTCTCCTCCAACCACACGTGTCTTGTATCTGTTTAATTAGCCCAGCCCAGCCCTGTTACCTGAGTTACCCTGTTACCTTGTTATCTGCCTTCCCTCCACACCTGCACTACATCTTCCCAGTTAGCTTTTACCTCTTCCCACTGTTTTTTTCAGTCAGTCAGCCGCTTCCCTGTTTATAGTGTTTTTCCATTCATTACTTCCACCCAACTGCAACTAATCCCCTTGTTAGTTTAGTTTGTATTTAAGTCCAGTCTTTTGTTCAGTTATTGCCAAGTCAAATGCTGAGTCTCCATGAATCTGCTGTTGTGTTTGCCTGATCCTGCCGTGTTTGCCTGTTCCCGTTGTGCTTCCCGTATCCTGCCGTGTTTGCCTGTCCCAGCCATTGGTCCTGAATAAACTTCAGCTATTGATATTGCTACCTGTTGTCTTGTGCATTTGGGTACCTCTTCCCTGCTCCCCTGACCGATAGGTATAGTGATTGTAATGATAAATGTGTCTGCATGACAACATATTTAATGCATGCTTGCTGTAAACTGCATAACGATTGACATGCCAGAATAACCTGAGCTGCAGTTTCAACTAAGTCTGGAAATATCTGCTGGATTGGCCTACATCAGTTACTGCTGACCATTTGGTTTGGTAAATGCATTTTTTGCCACACATTGAAATAAAGACAGTGCCTGTGGATATATTAATATATTCTTTTTTTCTTAAAACAATGATCTCAAGTCACCTGTCTAAAAATGATAAACCAGTAGATTCAAATTGATTAAAATCGTAACAGGGATGCTAATTTGACTTTGAACAGTGAATGGAGCACCTTCAGTGAGAGACTAATTGCTCCTAAATGCACCACTGAGCGCCACAGGATGTCGTTCTTACCTGTGGCCATTAAACTTTACAACTCCTCCCTCTGATCATCGGACTCATTTGGCCATTTATAAAACAAAACAAACAAATGTAACTACTCATTCTCATTTCATTTATAGCGCTAAAACCATTTCATTGTATATTGTACATTTTTCCAGATTGTCTACTTTAATATTTTATTTTACTTTATTTCAATGTCTACTTTAATATTTTATTATTTGTTTTATTTTATTGTCTACTTTAATATTTTATTTTATTTTATTTTAA
Source organism: Spondyliosoma cantharus (assembly GCA_900302685.1). Lineage (NCBI taxonomy): Eukaryota > Metazoa > Chordata > Actinopteri > Spariformes > Sparidae > Spondyliosoma > Spondyliosoma cantharus. Next base: position 12,700 of record OMLP01000516.1, on the reverse strand, counting down.
TGTCTACTTTAATATTTTATTTATTTCATTGTCTAGTTTAGTATGTTATTTATATCTTTATCTTTATCTATTGTTTCCATTCATGCTGTATCTCTATCTCTACTTTGCACGCTGTATTGGAACAAAAACGATTTCCCCCCGGGGATTAATAAAGTATTCTGAATCTGAATCTAAATCTGAATAGCCTGCTGTTGTTACAATAGGCTTTACATAAATAGCCAACTATAATAAAGAAAAAATATACAATTACCAACATTGATATTCTTAACTTAATACACTAAACTACAGTACAACTAATTATACTTAAGCCTGAATGTACAGGATACATAGAAAACATGTTATGTACTGTATGGATGGATAACATAAATAAATGCACACCAACTGCTTAATATGCCCGTGTCTGGAACCTGATTGGCTACGTCGTGTTGACAAGGAACCCGATTGGTCAAACTTGAATAGCCTGGATTCATTAATTGGTCAGTGACCTAGCTCTGGGTTAGCTGTCAATCCTTCGTGGGATGTACGAATTTACTGCACAGAAAATTGACCTAGACTTATTATAAATACGAGACCGACATGTAAATTGCCTGCACGTTTAGCTATGGCGTTTTATTTGAATGCCGTTTGCAGCAAAAGCATAAGCCACAGCTACACTACCCTCATCCACATTGCTAACAAGTTCAGTTCAAAGCATCCGGGTACGCATACAACGTTCACTGCAGCGCGCTAGACCATAATGGTAAGTTAAGTAAATTGTGGTGGTAGGTAACTGTATATCACTAGTTAGCTGTAATGTTGTAACCTTTTTAGATAGTAGAGATATAAAGTATGTCTAACAAGCTATTCAAAACCAAGTATCAAAAAAACCGTTAGCCTCGGTAACTTAACCTAGCCTATCTTAGAAACTCAAATTTAGCTCAGAAAACGTTAGCATAAATTTAGCTAAAAATAGTTAGCCTTTGCTTCTGGCAGTACAGTACAGTATAATTGTATTTGTTAACCAGATTTAGTGCACAGGGGCATTACTTTAAAAGGATCAAGTTGTTGCTGCTGCAGCAGCAATTAAAACCAATTTATTATCAGCTAGTATAGTATTTTAAATTGATTGATACATGTTCTAGTTGAAATTTAGACTCTCATTTAGAATCTCATTTGTGCAACTGGGATTATCATTAATTAAGGGATTATTTTCTGATGACCAGCAAACCTATCAAAAATGTTCGTGAAGATTTTGAAAGTTTCTGATAGGGATATCTGGAAAATGTTGTATGCCCCCAGTCCTCACACAAGTCCTTTAATACTGAATACTTGAAAGTGTAATTTTATAAAATATGACTGTAATTCCTCGGCAGCTCCAAAACTAGGGGGACCAGCATAACACCAGAGTAACTGACAACTGCTGCTCACAAAACTCCGCTTTAGCTATCTTCAGATACTGTTAGCTAGTTAGCTCAGTTAGCTTTGAAGCTATGAAGTCTGCTGAAGGAATATGCCTGTACCATAACATGAGATCATGTGGGTTGTAACCGCGAGCAACAGGGCTCAGCAAGCCCTTAAATTAACATGGCTGTACACCACACTGGGATTGAACACAGCCTCCAGGACCAATGGAGGTCAGTTTTAGGACACTGACTGCAGTATGGAGGTGATTTACAGCACACTCTGACTCTGGGAGTGAGAAGACACGTTGGGTAGGGACAGGAAAGGCATCAAGCGGCAGATGCGAGGGAGAAAGAGTTTGACATCAGCAAGAATAGCAAAAGATTGATTTGGACAAACCAAGTTGTTTATGTTGTTCATGAGTTTGAATGAAGTGTGTGTTACGTTGAGTTAACAAGGTAATTGTTTTATCTTAATTCAGTAAATGAGACAAACTTAAATTCAGATGTTGGTCGGTCATGTTTAGTAAGTCACCTTCAGGATTTTGCAGCACATTGTTATGAAAAACTTTTGGAACGAAACTCAAATATGAAAACTTCACGCAAACCATTAAACTGTACATCCAAAGATTGGTGACTTTTTGTAATTGTTTTCTGAGTTCTTTCCAATGGAGCATGACTTTGATACTGAGACCCACCTGTGGTCATTGCAGGTTCAGAGGGAAGTTGATGCAGAGCTGTTGAGAGAAGGTGGAACAGGTGAGAATTTTGACTCGACTGTAATATTATCAAATATGACAAATACGTGTGATTTGATAGCTTTGAGTAAGCTTCAATCATCTTTTTTTGTGAAAATATTAAATTCAAAACATTGTCCAAACAGGCATCAGAGGTTCAGATGGAGAAAGCGCACCTACGGCAGAAAGAGAGATGAGGAGGTAAGTTGTATTGTAATCACACAGATCATGACATTGGTAAAGTGATAGAGGCTTTTGTGGAACATTTTCATAAATGACATTTGTGGGCTCAGATACATAACATGCTGCTAATGTATTCTTACAAAAACAAGAGAACTGCCCCCCAAGCAAACATGAGGACAATCTTGGGTTAAATGAATGAAGTAAAAGTGGCAACCGGTAAAACAGATTATCAGGGTTTTTGTTGTGGCAAGTAGGATTGAAGCGGACAGGGAGAAAGGTCCGCTGACAAAATGCACTTAACAAGTTTGTTGTTTGTGTTAATCATTTATTACTAGTAAAGCTGTAATGTACAACAGGATTGAAGAAATTCCCCTCAAGGAGGAGGAGGAATAGTTGCCTGTTTAACATATGCAGTGTGTTGTAAAATATAATGGTAATAGAGATATTAGTATAGTATGCAGCTAAATGGAGAAATAATAGTGGACAGTCTACAGAGACATAATAAATAGCACTCAGTTCTGTGATATGAAATTGGAAGATGTAAGTAATACTTTCTGTGACAAGAAATTACAGGGTTACGAGTGAAGCGTTGAAGATTAGACAGGCTGTAAGATTCTTGCATTGGGAAAATGTGTGTGCAGATCTTTGTAGTTGACCTATTGATATACAATATCTTACACATCAGTTGACACATTTTTGGATTGAATGAATTTTAAAAAATATGCGTATAGCTGTTGTGGCTTGAACAATAAATGTATCAACATTACAGCATATTTCATATATTCAGCCCTGAGAGTCATGTTTTTTTATAAAATACAGTATTTCACATATGATACGGGGCTAAGCTACAAGCAAGACTGGTTAAACATGAAGTAAATAGCAGTCATGCATATTCTAGCATTTCTTCCACATATGCATACCCATTCAGCCGGAAACCACAAATGACCTCCAGTTGACTTCTTTCACTAGATACCAAAGTCAGTTCACTGGCAAGTCTGATTTTGTGTTGAAGGATATAAACCAGTCTCTTAATTAAAAGAATCATATAATAGTTGTTGATCTCATGTGTGTACTGTTGCCCCTTTTTAACCATGATCGCTCAGGAACTGCTTTCGTTATTGTATGATCCTCTGCCAGCACCACCACTGCACTTAAAGTGAACCGTGCTGTTTGCTTCATTGTCTCATGAAGTCAACCTTTGCACTTGAAAAAGCTTAACGATAGTAAAGTTAATGTTGCCTTAGAGGGAATCATCATATCATTTACATTGCATTCAGATTCAGGGTGTAATGCTGAATGATGATCAGCAGAGCGGCATAATGTGCCATATTTCAGGGCCACTGAGCAGCTTGTCCAACTGACGGAGAGAGATAGAGAGAGGCAAGGAGACTGTGTGGTGAGAGAGAGAGAGAGAGAGGAAAGGGAGGGAGGCAGGGACTGAGAAGTGAGGATAAAACCGTGTACACTGCATGCACATGTTGCCCGAAGAACAACAGAAAGGGCTTTGCTTTAAATGATTCAGAGCAAAGATTAAATATTTATTGAGGTGAAACATTCATGTATACCTTATCTATGAGCTCATTGCTGTGTGGCCATGTTATATCATGCTCCTGTATCTAGTGTGAAATATAAAAACGTTGTGAGAAATTTCTCCTTTACAAGCATTTATATAGCCGACTGACTGAACTGCTTCACCTGAAATAAAAAAACAAAAAAAAAAAATAATCACATGTTGATGCTGGGTTCAAGTATGCAGTGTGTACTGTATTTAATAGACTACAACTTTTTAAATGCAACATTTTTGTGTTTTTACTGCAGTTTTGATAAATGTGAGGTAACAGTACAGATGCAGATATTAATAAGATTAGTGATGAAAGTTATACATGTGTATTTGACAGATGTTTTATTGGCCTGATATTGCAAAATGTATAGAATTGGCTATTTATTGGTATTGTAGAGCCAATATTATGAAGCCATATTGCTTTCATTGACATAAAAAGCGTAGCATTTACAAACTCCGACACCGCAGGTGGCTGTTTGCACCTTGAAAGTTGGTTTGAGATCCACCACCAAACGCAGAGATGAGACGTTTCTTACAGTGTCGTCGGAAGACAGCACGATTACAATTTGCTTGTTTTAACACAATAAATCTTATTAGAGTTGTGAAATATGAAATTATCCATACTACTTACTACAGGCTTTCTTACCTGTAGGTGTTCATGAAGTACAAACATGTTAAATATATTGGATATCTTATTGGTATCTGCCATATGAAGATGGTAATTCTTGGGTTAATCCGCATAGTGCATCCCTAAATATTTGAACATCTTTTTGCTCAAATTACAGGAAGTCTTGTGTTTTTAAAGATGGTAATGGTGGTATTGAATGCAAGTGAATTCAAGTGAAAACCAGAGGACGTTCTTGTCATCATTGGCATATCACAGTAATTCTTTGGATTGTTATCGAAGTGTTGACACAGGCCTGATTACACCCTCTTGCCATACACAGTGAGAAACATTTGATTATTTGTCTTGCAAAAAATAGAGCATAAGATTTTTGTTTTCTTCTGCTGGGTGGACGTTGAAATGAACCACAGGTGACGGGAGGTTTGTCTCGGAAATCCACGGGGGTCCTGCAGCAGCAGTTGGTGTTGGGAAACCAAATTAAATCCCTATGGCTCAGGGTCATGGCAACAGTTCAGATGTTTATTGATTAAATGTCAACTGCCCAGGTGAATGTGATTCACAACTCAGAGGGGCCTAATTCAACAATCCATCACTAGTAGAGGAACATTCAAACCAACACATCATCACTGCATGTTTGGATCTCGTGTATTACTCCAATACGAAAAAAGTGGTGATGGCTATTGTGCTGGAATAGCTGGGTCGGCAATAATGCTGTCTATAAATTAGACAGTTAGAAGTTCTGTAAAGACTAGATGCTGGGTCAGATAAATGAACAACTAAGCTTTGATTGACCAATGTGCATTTTTCATTACTTCCATTTGGTTTTTAAGTCTTTATTAGCTCAATGGTCATTAAACTAAAGCTGCAATGATTAGTGGATTGTTTGATTAGAGTTGATCAACAAAAAATTAATCAACACAATTCAGATTATTTAATGACATTGTAAAAGGAATATTTTATGTTTTAGATTCTTGTTTGGACAAAAGAAGCAATTTAAATAAGTCAGCTTGGGGAGTCATCTTTTCCAATATTTTCTCATGGTTTTAATAGCCAAACAATGGATGTTTAATGAAAATATCAGCCCTATTCTCAATAGTAAATAGAGACTCTGTTATTATAATAATATTCAGTGTGTAATTGAGTATTAGACAACAGAAAATAAGGTTAAATATGTCTCTGTCAGGACAGCAATTGTTAGTAAACATACTGCCTAAAAAAGCAAGCATCCTTGTACAGTATATTATAATGATGTGTTAATGATGGTGACTTGTTAATGATTTCAGGCTGCTATGGGTACAATTTCAGGCAAGGAAGGGCCTTCAGCCAGGGGACTGGCGGAGCAGTTTGTTGATAGGTGCAGTGCAACAGTGGGGTATATTAATTTTGATCCGAAACCCTTAGGGTGACCCCTCACATGAGACAGAGCTCTGGCAGTCCTGGTCTTCATGCAGGCCATGAGCGTACAGTGACACATAACCTTGCCCTGTCACCACCCTCACCAGTGTGTCAGCCAACATTACTGTGATTGACGTTGAGCCAGCACTCAAGCCCTTTGAGATCTGAGGCTCTGTATAACCTCGCCCTAGCTGTGTACCAGGGCTAGGACATTTGGGGCATGGTACTGGATCATGATGCCATCTGTGTTTGTTGCCTGTACCTCTGTTTAACAAGGGCACAAGTCTTTGTAACCTTGTTTAGATTGGAGCTTTCAGTGTTATTTCAGCCAAAATGTTTTGTTATGAAGTCTGACTCTCTTACAGACAGACTAAACAATAATTACTTGTGCAGAAAAGTAGCACGTTAACATTGTGCAAAATATATACGTATATTATCACATGGAGGATTATCAGTGACAGGTAGGAAATTTAACAATATATTCATTCCTTGGGCCATCACAACAGCTATAGCATCCTGTAAATTAACAAGCAATGCAGATAACTGTTAACAATATAGATGAGTAAGTAACTTATTTAAACAGCGATTCAACAGAAACTTGTTTTAGTACATCACAGTGCAAAATACTGTAATAATAATCTTGTTTTTTTGGAGGGAGCTGATCCTGACTTTTACAATCTTGGTTGCTAATTAGTTGTACACACTTTTAGTGTTGAGGAGATATAAAGACACTTAGTTAGGATAATTAGAAAAGCCAGAATAGAATAACAAAGTTTTGATAAGTGCCTGTAAATCACTATGTTGAACTACAGACTGCTTTGAGGCTCCTCACCTGTGAAAGATGCACCTGACCTTATAAAATGGCCACTAGATGTGCCTGATGCATGTCAGCTGATAGCCCACTAGCTGAGGAATACTATGATGGTAAGATCTAGGGGTGTAACGGTTCTGAACCGAAACAGAAAACCTAGGTTCGAAGGACTTAGGTTCAGAAACTCATTCTAACGTCCCTAACCTCGGTTCATCCCCGCCCCTACCGCACACTTGAAAGTTGTTGTGGGAGGGGCCGGCAACACTTCAAACATGCAAGCGCAAATGCGGAGACATCACCCCGACACTGAGCTCACTCAGCCCAGTGGAGCAGCAAGTAACCCCTAATTTCGTGTCCACTACGTTGCGGCTCCGATCCAGTTTTGCTCCGCCATCCAATGTCCTCCAGCAATCCCCATCAGTTGTGTTTTGAGTTGCCACGGCGCAGTATGGTTTTGAGATTTGTGTGCTGGTGTCAACGGTGTTTTATTTTGAAAAGTAACCGGATGCCATATTGTTTCGGTGTTTATTTTTTTGTATTCCTGGATAGTTAAGAGATTAATAGAAGTGTTCTTTTTAGATTTTTTTTTTTTTTTTATTGTGGACTGGTCTAAAGAGAAATGTTAAAGCCTCGGTTAAGTTAATATAACTTAAGTAATGTTTATGTTGTTGATATTGCAATGCAACAATCCTTTAATAAAATCGGTGGTGAACTCATGGATATTCATAATGCTGTTTAACAATAATCACAACTCATGAAGACATCAGTGTCTATAATGCATTATAAATGTTAGCATATTGGTGTTATTTACACCGGGGATGCAGGGAATTGAACAACTTTGTCCCTATCGCTTTTTCGAAGGCAGGGTGAGGTAATAATGTGCCTAAAAAATAAATAATTCAAGAATAAAGCACCCCTGAATATCAGTGTAATGGATTACACCCATTTTGCAGATTTTGGTCTAGCATTGACTTGATTTCTTTTTTTTTTTTTTACTTTACTTTATTTATAACCCACTTGTAATGTATTACACTACTTTACTTAAAAGCACCCAATGGCCACTTGCAGTAACTTTAAATCTTATTATAATGCATTATAGTAATTATAATGCGTTATAAAATTATTATAATGTCTGACAGCTATGAGAAGTTTGATACACTATGATCATGCAAAAATTGTGAGTGACCAGCAGTTATTATATTAAGTATTGATACCTGGCCTTATAAAATAATGAAATTATAACGAGCTCAATGGTCTTGAGTGCTAATAACTATGATTAGACAGCATTCTGGGTGCATTATAGCACATTATAGTTCATAAATGTGTTATAATGCAGTCTAGACGTGGCCTTCATAGAAAGGGGTTACCACACAAGGAAACAGAAAGAAGGAATAAAGGGGTAGTTCAACATTTTGGAAAATGTAGTAATTCCAGAAATTGCATATAATAATATAATTGCAGAAAGAGTGAGACGAGAAGTAAGTGGATACTCCAGGATCCATAGCTTGACTACTAACCGAACTGAGTAACAAGCACAGACCAGAGCTGCTCTATATTATTAAATTGTTGTATAAGTAATTGGAACCAGGAGCTGTCTGAGGTTTTATGTTTTTTACTGGTAATTATAAGACATAAATATTAAAATTTTGTTATATTTATGATATATATTTTTATATATTTGATTTTGTGCCCCTGTATATTTATTATAAGTACAATGCTCTGAAAATGCAATTTAGCCCTAACATCACTTCACATATTCACTTTTTAAACTAAATAAACTTACCTTCATGTGATCCAGAGTGCTTCTCAATTTTCATTTTAAGTACTTTATCCCTCCATGCTTGTGTTTTTTTGTGTTGCTTTTTTTTTTTTTTATAAAAAAAATACAAAAATATAGTAATTTCAATTACTTTACCATGCGGTGAGCATCTCAAAAACCTCTTCAGAGTGATCTTATCTCTTATCATAAATTCACGTTACTAAACCGCATTCGGTCCCAGCGTACAAAATCAGCGGCATTTATAGGAAAATGGCAGAACAGAAAAAAAAACAAATGAGAAGAAAATGAAAAACACAAAGGAGATGACACAATAACACAAAAAGATGAAGCGATGGATCTAAACAGAAAGGACGTTAATGAAAATATAAGTAAGGGAGTGATTAGAAAAGGATTCATCACACATATTTCTATGAGGTTTGGGTGTGTTAGTGTGTTACAGTGATGTCTGGCTGAAAGGGTTAAATTCAAGTCTGGTAGCATTCTTTAGTGTGAGGAGCAGGCTGCAACTCTCCCCGATCTAATCCACTTCCTCCCCAGGAAATGGAGAAGGCGGATTTCTGCCCACACTGCAATTTCCTCCCTCATTCTTTTTCTTTCTG
>OMLP01000507.1:22278-32925 GCA_900302685.1 Spondyliosoma cantharus | reverse complement strand
ATTTGCTAAGAAAGAGAACAGTTGGGCTGACATGAAGGTGCCATGGACAACTAACAGAGGCACACAAGCGTACACACATTCACGCACACAAGCGCACACGCACACACACACACACACACACACACACACACACACACACTAGCACAGCTCCACTCAAATACACGTGCGCACACACACACACACACGCAAACACACACAGCCGAGGGGGGAAGCAATATTTGCGATGAAAGCAAATCAAACTGAAATCCAACATGTTAAAGTCAAGTTGATTAGTGTGAAAATGTAAAAGCATCTTCAACGGGCATATCCCACAGTCATAAAGATATGTTAATTTGCAACTTAATGGCTGAAAGCATAATTTTGCTTATATAAACCTTGAAAACACGCCGCATTTTTTTGAAATGTGCCTTAATTTAATGAAGTAAACACCACCGCAGAACAATAAATGCCCCAATTAAAGAACAGGCATGAAGAGAAGTGTCTATTTCCCATTTTGCCCCCGCGGACATATGTACCCAAGCGTGTCTGTGCATTTACCCACACGCACAAGCATATGCATCGTGCGCAGCTCATGAACATCATGCCTTCACGTTTCACATTAGCATATGTGCCATGTTGTTTAAGATGTAGGTTATCTGGTGTGAGATCGAGGCTACATGTTTGCGGCTACATCGCTGAGCATGCATGCGTGTATGCGTGTTTATCAGTACGCGTTGGGGGGGGGGTGATTGTATGTAAGTGCACGTCTGTGGTGGCATGGTGTTACTGTATAATTGGTACTTAATGTAGTCAGGGTTACCATTCATAATTGCATGCCTGTTATTTGAACATATTGCGCATTAAAGGCAGGATGTGCTATCCTCCATTCTTCCTTCCTTCTTTGCCTGCCCCTGTGCCTGTATGTCATCTGGCCTGCTTCGCACCCCTGGGGGGCATATCCCATCAGGCTCGCTGTGCTCCAATGTGTCCCGACAGACCTGATGTGATCTGAGTGGCTGACGGGTTTGTCCCTGCTGCCCGCTGTCTTTTCTCCTCCCTGCTCGACTCACACATGTGCCTAAGAAACACACAACCTGATGCAGGCTGACTGGAGTTTGCACCTCCTGTGGAAAAAAGCCTCCAATCGCTGCATGTGTAATTATCTGCCGAATGTGCATCCACCTAAAAAAAATGTGTCCGCCGTGACACCTCGCAATAATAATCTCGAGTTTAATCTTGAGTTACACTTTTGCCTCGGATAATGCGAGCGAGTGTAGGACGCGGTTACGTGCTTCACTTCTACTTTTAGTATCCATTTGAATGAGTGCATAAATGCGAACGTTCAATTATGAAACCCCGCTGGAGAGAAACAATGCCCTCTTGGTTCAGTAGCCATCTTACACACACACACACACACACACACACACAGAAGCCTGAGGGGATGCAGAAAGAGTGGGGGTTGGATACCATGAGACTAGGGCATCAAACTGGAGCTTAGAGACAGAGATATACCAACTGGAACCTTATACCTACGGGGTGTATGTGTGTGTGTGTATCTATGTGTGTGTCTGCTTGCATCCTCGTGTTAACACAAACACACATATGGAGGAAGCAAGTGTCATACAGAGTGCTGCATAAGGGGGAATCCAGTTTGTGGAGGCTCCCTGTGTATGTGTGTTTGAATATAATCTAATTGCTTACGAGAGGAGGACAAAATTGTTATGCCTGCAGGTATAAGTACGGGTGGTGCTGATGAGAACTGGTCTGATATCTCAATCCACCAATCAGCTACGCAGGGCCGCCCCACAGCCTGCCTCTTGAAACCACGTCCTGCATGTATGCGAGCATAACATTTTGTTTTGTTGTTTTTCTTGCTTATAAAATGTATTTATTGTTATTTTTTTCCCCCCTAGAATGGACAATGAGAATCAGGAGGGTTTAAAAGCCTGTGTTCAAGAACACCAGCAACAACAGAGAGCCTTTTAGCCTTTAATTAAAAATAGATCGGGGGGATTTTTATTGATATTTCCCTGCGCACTTCAGGCACAGAACCATAACGCCCCAAGTCCGCAGTAAAGTTTTTTTTTTTTCTTTTTTGATCAATGATTAACTACCTTAGTCTGGATCTTAGATCACCTTTAGGTGCTTCACACAAGCTAGTTTGTCTTGTGGCTAAAAATCATCCACAACACAGGAAATGGCTGCAGAAATGGCTCAGGGAGGACGGTGACGAAGCAAGGTTATTATCCCGCTTGTCTCCATTCAAGCAGCACGACTCTTATAGCATTTGCTTGAACTCGAGGTAACGGTCCAATAAGACAGGTGCCTTCTATCAGTAATTTGCTCTCAGTGACTGCTAGAAATGATAGATGACTCTCGGAGTTTTTACTGCTCAAACTTTTTTCCACATGAATAATATTGCAGCTGTACGGCTTTAAGATGACACACAAGGTTGGCCCTTTCTGACATGATGTTTTGACACTGTCAACTCGGAAAAACTCTTCCCTTCAAAAGCCCAAGGACACAGCCGCCATTTTGGGGGGGCAAATGTGACCCTTACGCGGCCTGTGATCATTCTAACCGGCCCCACCGACAGGAGGGGAGGGGTCTCAGGAGGCCAGGCAGGTCAGGAGTCACTCGAGTCATGTGACGGCCCCCGGGGTGTTGTCTGGGAGTGACAGGGAGGCCGGGAAGCGGAGCTGTGGTGTAGCTGCACGCCCACGGGTAAAAAGGAGGTCAGTGGCCACAGGAAGCAGTGCAAAAGTGCCCAGAGCCACTGTCCTTAATGAGAGCACATCCCCTGGGGTGTATTTCCCAGCAGCCTAACTGCCACATGAAAAACTCCAATCTATATCGAGTGCTGTAGGCACAACAGAGCAGCCATTTTCATGGTCCATTCCCAAAGCCAGGAGCCATCTTGTGAGGTAAACAAACCCAAGTACAAAGATGTGTACCTTGGTATGGAGCCAGTGCTGTTCCATCATTCACGCTGTGCTCTATGAATACTCGTCTTAGCAGTCGCCTGGCTTCTGAGATCTCGCATGCTCAAGTCTCAGTAGGTGCCTCCTCCGATGCATTGTAAATTGATTTATTAATAAAGTTGGTGTGCTGCCGCCGCTGCTGAGGAGCTGAGGCTAATAAAACAGGAGCCCTATAGGGCGAGTGGGAGAAATACATTTGAAAATAAACTTTGAGTAACTCATTAGATTAAGAAAATTATAAGAATAATAACCCTGAGCACTGCCCGGGGAGGGAAATCTCATTAACAGGTTTTTCGATTCCTCCTTTCAATACATTTGTTAAAAGTGCCAGGGAGTGTTCAATTATCACCCGCCCTCTCACCTCCGAGACATAGGGTGACAAGAAACCCCAGAGAAACCTGCGGGGCCGGGGAGGGGCCATGCACACAGGAGCACACACATACCCACACACATGCACACACAGTTTCACTTCATCCTCCCCTGAGTAATGGGCTTTCTGACCATTTGTTTAATACTGTCAACAAACATGAAAAGAGCTGGAGGGCTACTCAGGGAATGCAATCCCACTCTTGAATGAGTATGAGCACACTGAATTGCGCACACATGTGAGCTCTCAGGTCTATACATGTCCAAGTGTTCATACACCACAAAAGAAGGTTGAGTCTTTTAACAAAAAATAATTTGTACAGTTTGTAAAGAAAAACTCTTTCATCCAGACAGTTTCGCAAAACAAACCAAGAGCCCCACCAAAGTTTTTGTCTTTCATCTGTTTCCAATCTCCCGATTGGCCTCTGGGCTACGTCCTCGAGGCGGGAGGTTTGGAAGGCTATGTTTGCTCTGGAACCATTTACTGTGCCCTCCTCCTTCTCAAGACATGGCGGAGCGCCGGAGGGCGTCGCAGCTCGGCCCACCTGGAGTGCTGTGTCTCCACCCAACCCCCCTCTGGTGGTAGTCACCAACGCTGTGCAGCACTGGTTTGTGCCTCGCAGGCCTCCAGCTACAGCTTGGAAAAGACACCACAATCTGGAGATCAAGATTGAATGATGCCAGCTTCCAAACACCACTTTGTACGGTACAAAGCCGAGAGGATAGATTCGAAGCATATGTGACCAATTGAAAGCTTGACCACAGCTATGTTATGGCGTCGATTACAGTTTACAAGCCAGATTTTTTAAAAGGCAAAATGCGATGCTGAAAAGTAAGTCGAACTGCATGCTCCGAGTGCACTTCTCCCACGTTTATTTCTGGTACCAACTGGCTAACAGTTAGCGTCACAGCAGCAACACCTGGAGCTAACACCACTTGCCAGTTAATATGCCTTAAAATAACCTTCGAGATCCATGCAAAGGAGGTGTAAAATGGACTTGTAATCGTAATAACTAAGACAGCTTAGTGGATCCTAATTAAGTTGAGCCATATGTGGTGAGGCTGTCAATAAGTGCCAAATTATGCACAGGCTAAAAGCTATTTATGTTGTAGAGGAAAACGGTGAAATCTAACTCTAACGTTTTGACTTTTGCGAAGTTACGCCGCCATGTCAGTGTGTCCAATAAACATGTAAAGGCTCGTGCTTTAAGTGTGTGATTTACTCTGTGTCTGACCCTGATAAAAACAGAACTCCCCATATGGCGCCTGTTGTGTGGTTTTGAATCTGTGGTGCTGTTGAGGGCAGCCAGATCAACCATCTTGTCCTGAGGTAAGACTTGAATTGTGACATATTGAACCAAATTAAATCGAAACCTCTGGGAGAAAAGATATGAACGTTCCTGTGTTGAAGAATGCGATCCTGTGTTGAAGAATGCGATCCTGTGTTGAAGAATGCGATTGAATAACACATGATCAACAACATATGATCACTATGTCTTTACGCACAGTGCATGTGTCTCGTCTTTTGTAAAGAAGGAAGATGATTTGCAGATAGATGAATATATAAAAAACAGCCAGTCTAGTTTTAGCCGGGGGCAACAGGGAAGTCATTTATTTTCTAGCCCCGCGGCGGCAAACCTGGCTTCATTCATTTCCATTTCTCTGTTGCCTTCGCAACTGTTGAAACTGCAGCGCGTGCTTGGCTAGTTTCATTTCATATCATTTTACATCCAATGGACTGACATTCACTGTGACAGAGGCAAAGAGAATAAGTGAACAAAAATCAATCCTTTGAAAACGGGTTTTCATCAGGGCTCCAGTGTCTGATGCTGTGTTAAGTTGAAGAACAATGACACACAGAGGCCTTGATGCAAAGCACCAGAAACCAGGAGCAGATGATATCATCCAGAGACAACAGTTTCAGACCTGTGCAATATTTTCTGCGGTATTGACATTAATGCCACCTACAAGCAGTGACCGCTGCTACATTTGTTAACTTTGACACTTTGTCTTAACAATTAACACATTTTCTTTCTTTTTTTGAATATCTTCTGTTTTTTTTGTACATGTGTGTCTGAATGCAATGTTAAGCCCTAATCATAGAAGGGCTAATGTATTAATCACTTTTTTATAGGCCATCTGTGAGCCGATTGTAAAGTGACGTGAAAAATGAGACCTTTCCCGTCACTCTCGGTTGCCTGTGATTTTTTTACGTCGTTTAAAGGTACAAATCTTACAAATCTGACTTTCAATGCCGCTGGACTGTGTATTTCTTTGTGAAAGACTTGGGTCAGATTTTCCGCGACTGTCCACAGGGGTTGTGACTTTTACGCATGTTCTCTAAGTGACTCATCTCAGTACCTCTTGCCTACGTTGGTTTAGAAATAAAGTCCACTAACATAAACTAACAGTTTCCACCACAACACAGCAGTTCCAGAAAAAAAGAAAAAACGTGGAGAGGTGTTTCCATCTACTGTTTTGCTGCAAATAAATCAGGCTACACAAAGCGTGCTTTTGTCAGCGGTGGGTGAAATGGCCCATGTAATGCATGACTGTAGTCGAGATCACGAAAAAGAAAGAAAACCAGTTGTTTGTCAACTATTGCCACACATGTGATTGAACTAACCAATCAGAAGCTAGCCAGACTCAGACTGAGGTAAATGTGAGCGAATCAGACAGCAGATTTAACAGATTGCTTAAAAAGATGCACATGTAAATATCTTAACGTTTGAATGTGTACATCAGAACTATGCAAACATTAATATGTGAATACTTAGCCGTGTACACATTGTAAATATGTTTTTTAGCAAATTCACACAAATATATGAATTAACTTAACTTCTGAACCTTACACAACTGATCTCATG
Organism: Spondyliosoma cantharus; assembly: GCA_900302685.1. Taxonomy (NCBI): domain Eukaryota; kingdom Metazoa; phylum Chordata; class Actinopteri; order Spariformes; family Sparidae; genus Spondyliosoma; species Spondyliosoma cantharus. The sequence goes on along the minus strand of OMLP01000507.1, from coordinate 26,732 downwards.
AGGAAGTTTTTTGGAATATTGTCATTTCAATCAGTCTCTTCTATCAAGATACTTCAAAATGTGCATAAAAATATGGTGATGGAAACATGGTTATTGACTGTAGGTGGCAGCATCAACGTATCTTCATCTAGGCCTATTTGCCGCCAGTGCCGCACGATGACGTGCACCAAAAATTGACCTGACACTGACTGAACAGCTCCTCCTGTGGACAAACATCAGCATGCTAACTGTGAATGCGATTTTTTCTTTAAAATCAAAGAGCACAAAAAAAACTATTTCTGCTCCGTCTGTGGTGCTCACAAACGATCGTTTCCTGTCTAAAAATGCGCGTTTGCCGTGCAAGAATATAAAGTAAGAAAGCAAAGACTGAACCGAAATGGATAATGATGCATTCAGAATGTAGAGCAAAAAATGCAGGCATACGCATACACACATACACACACACACACACACACACAGTCAAAGTTTTAGTGCCTAGTTTTGATTCAGCTCTTCATTAGCCACAGGGCCCAACTCCGGTTAGCTCCAGTATTAGGCTCAATTAGAACAAGATCCAATTAGAGGGCTCCTTTCCCCTGGGGCAAGGAGAGGCAGGAAATGGAGACTGAGAAATGTATAAGTCGACAACATGCGGACACAGCCAACATAAACAAACTTACTTTGTTGATCTCTGCTGTTGCTACGCAGGAGTCCTCTGGGAGTTAAAGCCCTGCTAGTCTAAGCTATGAGATAAAACAAAATAAAAAAAAGCCCCGCAGCGAAACATGAACTCTGTGAACACAAGGGCTCCGACACCATGAAGGGAACGTCTGGGCCCAGAAAATGAAAAGCCCACAGGCGTTTTCCATTTACAGCTAAAAATCCAGCACTAGCTCCTAGCCAGGGTTAGTATCAGACTCTCAAAATGAACACTTACACTACGGGGGGAACAAATGAGTAGCTTTCTATTGTCGCTCTATTAAATCTGTCGGTTAATAGACATATACCTTACTACTGACAGAAATCAATAATGTACAATAGGATAAAGGGCATGGAGGAAGGAAAGGCAGAAAGAAAGAAAGAAACAAGAAAGGTATAATTGGTGGAAGAAAGGGGAGAGAAAAAAACAGGGAAGACAAAGATCCAACTGTGTGATTCCGAGCTCAGTATTTCTGTCCTCCTATCAGTATGGTTAGAGGTGGTGATGGCGGCAATGTTGTGTGAGCTGTTTGGGCTTGCCCTTGCCTCGGGCCTCGAGTGTTCCTCCCCCAGGCGGCGTGTGAGGGAAATGGTGTGTGGTGCGAGGGTAAACCTTGACCTGCCTGCCAGGAGGCTGCACACGGAATGAAATGAGCACAAACAAAGCTGGGGAGAGGAGGAGGAGGAGGAGGAAGAGGAGGAAGAGGTGGAGAAGGAGGGGTGTCAGGCAGCAGTGGAGGAAGTGCACGGCTTTCCCTCGCATCGCCGCTACAACGCTTGTTTTTGAGTTGTTGTTTGATAGGACTGTGAGTGGCTGGATACACAACCGCGGTGGGACAGACCGACACACACACACACACACACACACACACACACACACACACGCGTTGCTCTAATTGGGAGTGCTCAGGTGTTGTGGGTGGCATCCTGGTAACGCTCGCGAAAGATGGAATGCGAAATGTTGCATTTCCCTTCATGCGCTGCCAAGATGTGTTTCGGGGGAAAGATGGAAATCCCATTATGTCACATGCCTAACTTGGCCCCTACAAACTCTGAAAGTCATTTGTGAAATTGGGTTCAGGTCTTAATGAGTTGCAAAGTGGCTTTTGGTCTCGTAAGTCTGCAGAGGATATATTTGTTCAGACATGAGCGGATCTTCGGCTGTATATGTGTAAGTCCCCGATTTTTTAAGTTAACTTTGCAACCGACTATCAATCTAGAGACCTGAAGTTACCATCCAATCCCCAGTCAGGAGATTCTGAAGATATGTCGATTCGCTCGTCTTCATCCGGTGAGGATTAAACAAATAAAACGCGTAATTGCTGTAAACCGGCGTGTTGACAGAAGTGTGTGCGCGCCTGTGTGTCACCCTGCTTACCTGTAAAAAGCCCGGTGAAATCCATTACATACTTTAGAGACGACTCATGAATGGAATAATTAGCACAGCATGCTTTCCGCCCGGCTGGAAGTCTCTCTCGATAATGAACAAAGGAAAGGAAATTAGCTTTTGTCTCATAAAGTCACAACTTCAAAGATCCCTGCCATTGCATTAATACAGCCATAGCCCGCAGCGGCATGGGAGAGAATAAAATAAGCACTCTCGCTCAGACCCCATTCCTATCAAGGTCTTTCTCAGGACAAATACCGGGAGCCTGGCTCTTATAGACCACACGCACTGGACAGGATCAGTGAGAGAAATCAGAAGAAAGGAATGCAAATCCATCCCAGCCAGCCCTCTATTAAAAAAAAAAGAAAAAGATTGCTGGTTTCCTCTGTGGATTCTGACCAAAAACATGGTTTACATCAATAAAAGAGAAAAATCATTCTCCAGGTTTAACACTATTTCCACGTATTCTCCCTCCGTGCAGCTGGATGTACACTTAATCACATCAGGTCAACACTCGGGCCCGGGGCTTCCCAGCTGTGGCCTGGGCGACCTGCGACCGTCGTCTCGCCTAACTGCTGTTCCAGTCAGCTGCCCTCAGGAGCGTGAGTGGTACACTGATCTGGTGCTGGGTCATCCGGCCTGGCACTACAACATTACAGCACATCATAATAGAGCAAAAAAAAAGGGGGCCCAAGCAGCCCAGTGTTTTGCGGTCGGGCTGACGCGATTGATGGTGACGGATGCAGTTTAGGTCACAAATTGAATCAATATGAGCGGGTTTTCCAAACACTGCGCAGCGTAAAACAGCTTTGTTGAGCGAAAGCATGTCGCTGACACATTCTGTTAAATATGTAGCATTAATCTGACTTAAAAAAAAACAAGTGCAACTCAAGTCAAAATCAGCAGTATGTTTCGCCCCCGACGGTTGTTGTTGTCGTCATTGTCTCAGAGCTAAAAAGGAAGCAGCACCGAGGACCGGGGCGAGGCAAGTATCGTCCGAGGCACTCTCTCCTCGCCTATCTGCACCTTTATCTGCCAGGATCAGTTGTTAGTGCTGGCAGTTTTCCTCTCCTGTCCTCTGGAGAGAGGTGGCTCTCAGCTGGAGAGAGGCGCCAGAGGCTATGCACTGTCTCCATTGTGTGGAGAGACACATGGAGGACTTGAGAGACTCGGTGCAGGTGCAGAGAGGAAGAGTGAGAGGGAACACACCTGAGGGGCCTGATTTTTTTTTTATTTATTTTTTTTTATTTCCTCACAGAAGTCAGGCTTGTTTCTTTTTTTTTTTTTTGAGGGGGCCTTTTAGATGCAGGGACATCTTTTGTCGGGAGGACAGATTTACTGGAGGTACACTCTACTGGAGGGAAGGATGCTTCCTCTCTAACTGCCAGAGACATTTGGTTACAGACGCAGACTCCCAGAGTAAATATGATTTTCAGCGCCGAGGACGAAACGCAGGATCAGTGCCATCGCTGCCACCAATCAAATCAATTCAGTGATTCAAAGCAGTGCTTAGTTTCGAATATGTAGCCTGCTGCGTTGTGATGGTGACGAGGCATGAGGGCGGCACACGCATAAGGTCATATTCCTTCCTTGACTCACAGGGCGGGTCCCTGCTCCCGTACGGACAGGACACAACAGGCTAACGCCGATAACCTCACCTCAGACTGGGAGGTTTCCTGTGAAAGTGATCCCTTTGCTAACTGTTTGTTTAAAAGCTGACAGGCTACAAGAGTCTGGGTGACAGCATCTATTCATCTCAGGGTGTCAAGACAGAGAGAAAAAAGAGGGGATGAGGGAGAGATAAAAAAGAAACAGAGAGGAGGCGGATGGGGAGAGAAAGGCCGGTAAAAGACGAAATGGGAGATCGGTGTGTGTGTGTGTGTGTGCTCCGGCAATAAACTGGATTTACCTTGAGCTTTGAAACATTTTCAGATCATCGTTGGTAGCAATTTCAGAAATTCATCCGGCGAGTGAGTGAATGAGTACTGATGTTTTCATCACTTTGGTTTTAATTATATGTCTCACTCAGCACAGTCTTCCTTCTACTCGGCTAATTTAGATTGAGATCCTTCCAGGCTTTCCCCTATCTTTCATTTCCCTCCCCTCCTTCTCTCCTCTCTGCATCCCATCAGCCCCTTTGTAGAAAAAAAGAGGAAGGAAAAAAACCTTCATGTCTGTGACTTTCTTGCCCTCCAGCGTATGAAGCCCTCTTTTATTTTGATCATCGCAGCACAATGGATTCATGCCATTCTGGCAACTTTATTCAGTATCAGCCCAAATTTACATACTGCTTAACAAGTTTGTGCGTGACTGTTGATGCCTCTGATCAAAGTGCTTTTGGAAATCTTTCTCATCTGAATTTTTTTTTTTTCTCTCCCCCCCCCCCCCC
>OMLP01000507.1:0-14637 GCA_900302685.1 Spondyliosoma cantharus | reverse complement strand
TGATTCGGCTTATTCAATCAACTGATTTGTCTTTACACAGTTGATTTGTTGGATCAGGTGTGTTCTTGCTTGGTTGGAATGAAAACCTGCAGCCACAGCGGCCCTTTACTGGATCAGTTTGACACCACTGATATACACCATCTTCCAATCAATATCAGACTACATGATTCTTGTGTTTTACCTGTAAGACTCAAGTTTTCACGCCTTTATTTGTCATCTGTGATGTGAAAGTATCAGATTTCTACACGGAGGAAACAAAAGTATGCGTCCTACTCAAGGAAGCATTTCTCCTGCGAGGCCGCTGGTAACACTGTCAGCCAGAGTCGATCACAGTGGACAGCAATAAAGGAGGTTGTGCTCCTGCCGTCTGGTTCAAAAGTGGTTTAACTGACTTCACCGACAGTCATGATCGGAGTAAAGTGTGGCGGAGCAACCAACAGACTTACGTCCCGAGCTGTCACTATTAGTGTTGTGCTTTGTGGTCTTTGTGAGCCTCTGTTCTATGTACACTTTTGCATCTAAGAAACAAAAGTGCAACAGTTTTACTGACACAATTTAAGTCGTCCTGGGGCTTCTGGGTTGATGACTTGAATCCTAGAACAGGTCTTTTTACCATAGTAAGTGGATCTGAATTCCTGAGAAATATATCCACACAACTCAAAATTAAAGCTTTTCAGAACAGGTTTCAGGAACCCAAATAGCCTCTACAGTGCACTGTACAAACGACCACTTACAATTCAAAAGAGGGGTACTTTGATCGTTGAGATGCACATTGAGCACTGTTACTTTTACATTGCATCTGGGTTACATCAACACAACTGGTCTGCAATTATTCAGATTAATAATAAGAACAATTCTCGGACTTAAACAAGCCGCCAATTCATAGTTGGTAACGTTACAACAAAAGTTATCTGTACCTGAGGTAGCTGTAACTACATCATGTTTAAAGACTATTAGAACAATGTAAAGTTAGTTAACCGACATACAGTGGAATTTAGTGGAATTTTGCCGGCTAGAAAATAAATTGGAATAATCATGCAGAGCAATATTAATTTGCTGATCGCCAAAAATCAAATATTGTGTCTGTGAACTTGTGCTCGATAGCATTATCACATTGAAACTGAAACTATTGTGAGAGTGACACAGCGACAATATGCGTGCTTATAATTCTCTCTCTGCATGTCCAGTAACTATTATTATGTATCGCGTACATGTGAAACATAAGACATCCACAACAACTGAGCGTAACAGATTGTATTCTAAACATTAATTTCCAAAATATGGTGCAAAAAGAGTTCCTGCTAGTCACTAGCTAGCTTAAGCTAGCTGGCTGGCTAACTGACGTTTGCTAACGTTAGCTTAAGCATTAGTTTCATTGTAGGACTTACCGCTGTGGAACCCTTCTTTACAGCTTCTTGTGCATACTCCACTTGAAAGAGATGACCATCGGGGGAGAAGACAGTAATAGCTCTGTCATATCGTGCCGCCATTGCACCCCAATACAAGTAGAATCACAAGAAAATAAGGGAGACTTCAACCAAATGATTCAGCTAGTTAGCATGTATCAGCGCAGTATGGAAGTTGCCGTGTGTTGAAAACAGCGCATGCGCATGACCTCTGAACCGGGGCGATACCAAAACGAGGGTCAGTCAGAGGGAAGTTTAAATTCAAATTTGACTAAAGTGCTCACTATTTGATTTGTGTATGTGCGCTGAGATGCTTTACCGTAAATGTAACAACACAGAAAAGGGTCGAGGTTGATATTAATAATGTCAATACCATTTAGTAATTTCAGTTATCTTGATTATCGTTATCTAATTTGGAATGGTGGTGCAATGTGGATCAAATAAAGTAAAACTTAAAAACAGGAGTAGTAAATATTGTCATTATCTGCTATTGCTTAAAACTGCGGGCGTTGTTAATATGATTAATGTGTTTTTGAAATGTATTCAGGTTCCTTCTGACTGTGTTTCCCCTTTTTGTTGAGCGGTCCATTTCCCGTGGCCTTTAGGACTAAATCCAGACTGTTCCAATATACGTAACAGAGGTGAAATCGCTATTCGATTATGCCAAAATAGGAGTGTTTTCAATTACATAAATAAGTGTGTTAAAATATTGTATTTAATTCCCGATGATTTTGAACACCACGCGTTCCCGTGTAATTGAAATAAACCTTACTCATCCATTATGATTTCAAACGTGCGACAACCCCCCCAAAACGGACCACTGCATTTCAAAATTGCATCCTATTCTGCTAACTGCTTGATCTGAGTTCTACCGATTTGTTAAGTGTGTTGGCTACTTTTGACATTTATGCTCTAGTTCACGCCAATTTCATAGAGTATCACCATGTCGGTGGCGTTTGCACCTCACAGGCAGCGTGGGAAGGGTGATATAACACCCGCTGGAATACAAAAGGTAATTCATCTTTTTTAGCGCGTCTCAGAATGGAGGCTGTGGCACCAGGCGCTGCTAGCCGTTGAGCTAATCGATGTAGCAGTGCCCATCCAAGTCTCGCTGTGAATAGACCGAGAACAATTTTGCAGGGTCAAAGCGCGGTGAATATGAACCTCTCCGCAGTCCGGGCGCCATGTGTAGACGACGGGTATTAGGTCGATTTACCGAACGAACGTATAATTGTACTTCATATGAACGTAGGCCTGCCGTTTTTGTTAGCTAAGGACAGCTAGCTAGCGAGACGCGTCTTTTGTTAGCTAGAAACGCACACTCACATTTAACAAAAAAAAAACGCCCCCCGTCCTCCTCTTTGTTTTCAAATTAGGGCGCAATAACCGCCAGCAAACAAAGAAAAAAACAAACCAAACCACTCTGCGTCAATTATTTTTTTAAATGCCGTGTTATAACGCACAGCAAAATCATGTGATATGAATCTCTGCATTTACTTTTGCAGCTACTTGACGAAAACAACCAGCTGATCCAGTGTATAATGGACTTCCAGAGTAAAGGAAAAACAGCAGAATGTTCACAGTAAGTCATGAAAAACACCTCCTGTGTGCGTTACTGTATGTGTGTTTTTTTTTTTAAATTCACATTAAGTCAAAACCTGTGTTTGATTGACTCCTCATCTGCCCAGGTATCAACAAATGCTGCACAGAAATTTAGTCTACCTGGCGACGATAGCAGACTCCAACCAGAACATGCAGTCTCTCCTCCCTGCTGTGAGTATTGGTGCTTGCTGGCTGTTTTGATTGTGACTAACAGTGACTGCCTCATAAGTTAATGTTGAGCTCTTGTATTAACACACGTCCAGTACTAGTCTATTGGCCTCTGGTTCATGTAGATCGTTTGAAACAAAACCCAAGACACAAATAATTTTTTTTAATTTTTTTTAAAAGAAAATCAGGGTTCAGGACAAAGATGTCACTGCAATATTACTTGACTCAGAAACAGTCATGTTACACAGATCGTCTGACATGTGTCATTTCAAATGTATAATTGCCCTCGCTACACAATATTTTTTGGGTTAAAATTTCCTGATGTTTTTTTCTCTTTATGATGGTTTAAACTTAATAAGTTTAAACACACATTAACGTCAGATTGCTTGTCACAAGGGGTACTATACTAGCCTTTGTGTACAGCAGTTGTATAATGCTTTGTTGTTCTCAAGGGAGCGTTTCACAGTCTGGAAATTTCACTCCAGCGATGTCACCAAGGTTGCTGAGTGTACAATCCAGTTTTTTATTATTATTATTATTATTTTTTTTTACCTTGACCCATATGTGGGGTGATAAGTGTTGATATCTTTGTTTCTGCTGCAGTAGTGTCAGTTGCAAGTCCCTCAACTATATGGATCTTGAATACAAATGCACTAGAGTACTCCTATTGTCACCTATTGCCCTTTATGGATGCACCAACAGTATGAACTTTTCTTTGCACTCAAGTTTGTAAGAGGTGGTTAGTTGGGTTCACTTAAAAGCCCATTGTTTGTAGAATGCATCCTATTATATAAGTAAAGATGCAGTAGATTGAATTTAATGTTAATTCATTGTGTGAAAGATTCTAAGTGAGTTATCCTTTTTGTGCTCTCAAATCAAATAATTCTCATCAACACCTCTTTAAGTTATTGATGATCCCTAGATGTGACTGTGATGGTCTATTCAGTGATTAAGTGCACATGTATTGTACTGTTGGTGTACTAACTTTCGGTTTTCATATATACTGTATTTCTTAAAAAATGTATTGATTGACGTACATCACAGAAGTACTGTGTTACAACATTTTGTACAGACATCTTTGCTTTGATCTGCTTTTGTTTTGATTGTCTTTTCTTCTTTGAGTGGCTCAGGCTACGATGTGTTTCTAGCCAGCTGATGTGTGTTTTTGTGTCGATGTTGTGCGCCTGCAGCCACCCACTCAAAACATGCCCATGGGCCCTGGTGGTATGAACCAAAGTGGACCCCCCCCTCAGCCTCCTCACGGTCACAACATGCCCTCCGAGGGTATGGTCAGTGGTGGCCCTCCAGCCCCACACATGCAGAACCAGATGAATGGACAGATGCCTGGTAAGTGACCCCAACACCACCACCCAACTTCCCTCCCTCGTCTTTCTCTCTATTCTTTTCCCTCAGTCCCTGTCTCACTTGGGTTGCCTAGCAACACCACAGAACTGTGAAGGAGGTCGCTCTGCTGAAAGATGATGTCACCCATTTGCCAGCTCTGGTGGTCTTGGACTTGTACTCTGATTATAGTTATCCTTTCGTATCATGGTTTGCTTCGGTGTGAGCTTTGTTTGCAAATAAAATTGATTATTTAAAAATGAAAACAAAAAACAGCAACATAATTTGAAAGCATTGATTGCTGTGGCATACTCACAGAAAGCCAGAAAATTTTGCCACTGTGGAGTCACTTTTTTTTTCTGGCGTGGTAGTGCTCACAGCTGTGACATGTTTTGGATTTCAATTGAAAGTTTACAACAGGGAATATGCATTTCGCTGGTATTAAGGCCCTACGTGAAAGTTGACTTTCACTTTAATGATCTCTGGTCAGTTCTGAAAGACTGAACATGTCTAGTCATTGTGCTGACTAGAGTCAGCAGTGGCCAGTTAAGTGTCCTATGAAATGGAACAACCCTTCAAGACCCTCATTCGTCATCAGCACCCCCAATAACCAAGTGCAGCAACGAATGCCACATTGAAATTTGTCAACTACAGCACACAAATCAACATGAACAATGTAATGTTAGCTAGTTAGCTACTGAGACATATGTAAACTAGTAGCGATAGTTTTATGGTTGTTACAAAGAAAAGTACCGTCATACATGGAAACGACAGATAATTCTCAAAACCATCTGTTTCAAGTGTAACCTAATATAACCTCCCGTTGGAGGGCCATGTAGCCATAACACTTCGCCCCGCACCTCTATCCTAACAAGAATCAGGACACCCTGCCCCAAGGATTGAATGTGCACAACGTACAGCCAAGTGGTAGGGTTAAGGGGTTATATTGGGAGTGAGCCTTCTTTATAATGTGGCATACAAAGGAGTTTGACTTGGTCTCTGTCAATCTGTCTACAATCATTAAGGTCATTATATTTATCCAATGTCATTTCCTTTTCATGGAAACACAGCCTCAGATAACCGTTGTTTACAGAGTATGTGTGCTAAATATTTATGTTGTTTTTCAAAGAGAGACATGAATCATCTATGCTGTTGTTTTCCAGGGCCTAATCACATGCCCATGCAAGGTCCCGGTCCAGGCCCCAACCAGCCCCCGAACATGCCCAGTGGCTCTATGAATATGCCCCCCAGCAGCCATGGCTCGATGGGTGGTTACAATCACACCGTCCCTTCTTCCCAGGGCATGCCAGCTCAGAGCCAAATGAACATGACCCAGGGCCAGCCCATGGGAAACTATGGGCCTCGGCCAAACATGAACATGCAGCCCAATCAAGGTAAAACAACTCTTTTGCTAGTTTCCACTTGGTTGTGTTGTTTATCCAGTGCCTTATCACCTGCTACACATCATGTACTTGCATCTTGATAAGCTACGTAGTATGTGCAAAGGATTTCTACCACAACGTGAGAGTTAACTCCTTATCACAACAGGCCCTATGATGCACCAGCAGCCTCCCTCCCAGCAGTATAACATGCCTCCTGGTGGAGCCGCACAGCACTACCAGGGGCAGCAGAACCCGATGGGAATGATGGGTCAGGTCAACCAAGGGAACCATGTGATGGGGCAGAGGCCAATGCCGCCTTACAGACCCCCACAGCAAGGTATACCCCTCAGAGTGTGTCTGTCGAGTGTGCAAGTTGTGAGTGTTGGTCTTTCTTCTCCCTAACCCACCGTCCTGCATTTCTTACTCTTGTTCCTTTTCAATTTCCTCTATCTCCACTTCTCTAGATCACAGACATGTTGATGACTAAACATGTAACCTAAAGCCTCCAATCATAAAATTAGTCAAGTGACCAAAAGAACGCTTTCTAACAAGAACTAGCGGCAAGGAATCCATCCTCTCTACTCTTCCCCTCACAAAACCGATCCAACAACACCTTGAATCTACTTGTGTGTATGTTGTGTGTATGTGTATGTAGGACCCCCTCAGCAGTACCCAGGGCAGGAAGACTACTATGGGGACCAGTACAGTCACGCAGGACAGGGAGCCTCAGAAGGTAGGAGAAACCCTCCAGGCACTTGGAGAAAAAATCAACAAAAAAAAATTAAAGCCCAGGAATTGTGTTAAAACACAAATGATGCAAAGAGACTGTAAGAAAAAACAAAATTCAGTTTCTTCATTATTTTCCTGGAAATCAAATTGACTTGAGACAACAAAGTAAATAATGGAATCCAATTTTGAGTAAACATCCACATGCCTATTCCAAAAGGTGCTGAAATCCATGGATAAATTGGCACTAAGGATGGGCAATCTGGCCAAAAAATAATACCACAATCTATTTAATCATAACAACAATCCACAATCTGAATTTCTAAATGCCCTTTCACCTACCGATCCAGAGTTTTATATTAATTTATTCATTTGCGCCATTGAAACACACTATTTAATTTAAAATGGTTCTGATGCACAAGCCCCTCATCCACCGTGCTGCTACCGGTAGCTCAAGTTGCGTTGTTTACGGTATACCACCCAAGAAAGAGCCACGCGAAGTAATTCACCCAGTCAGCAAAGCCATCTAGTTGCCACATTACTCTATGGGTTTGTTCATATGGCGCTGATCTACTAGTCAGTGAGCTTTGAATAATGTTTGGAAACGGATGTAAGAGGACATTTGATACCACAATCTCCTATGAGTCACCTGAAATGCAGATTTTGGATGCCTTCAAGTTAAATCATGATCAGAAGTTAGTAGCCAGATGTCACATTCTGCCAACGCTTCTCAAAGTGGCAGTTTCCACTGACATCAAACAGATTGCCAAACAAAACAAAGGTTTGAGAACGGGTGTGGCAGTGCCATGTGCGTAGGTAAAAAAAAATTATCGCAATTTCACTGTAAGTGTATAGAAAGATGTCTTTGGATCTGGAGTGAATGTTTTTGGAATTTCCAACTTAAAAACAAAGTTCACATCAGAATGTCTGCCTTCTAAGATCTGTCGGCAGCACTCAGAAAGTTGGCAGATGATCGTGAGGTTGAATATCTAGTTCTATTTACTTCTGTAACTTATGACCAAACCTTCATTACAAACATATTTGTTTGCTTCTCGAATGACAGCAAGACATTGTAAATGTCATTCCCCCGTTGCTTTCACAGTCGAGTGCGTCGCGTTTTCAACAAAGGCAGCCAGCCTTTTAGTTAGATTTTCTTCACATTGGGGTGGTATTATTGCATTAGCAGCCACACTGAAAGATTAGATTCACTGCAAACAACACCTTCTCTTTCTTTGTCCAATTAACATTTACTTATTTGTTGTTTGTTTTTGTTTTCTCTACTGACTACACTATTTTCCTTTTGACCTTTCAAACACATTTTCCCCCTTTTTCAAGTAAAATCCTGATATTTTGAGCAATCAAAAAACAAGATGCTGAACTTATAGCATGATCAGTTATTATTATCACAATAATATAATTTTAACTTTATTAAGTAATAAGTATCACCTAAGTTAGCTTCATATGTTGAGTTGATGTAGGTCAAAGTGATTAGTTTGCCTCCACTATATTCTGATCTAGGCATTGGTCGGCTTTATGAGAATCCATCACAACACTGCTATCTTTATACCTTCCTTTTAATATGTGTGGTCACGACAATGTTGACTTCGTATATTTTTTTTCCCTTCTTTTTCTAAAGATATGGATTGCTTTTAAAAGTACAGAGGAGTACCTAAACGTTGAATATCTAATCACTCATTATATTATCCAGCCTAGATTAAATATATTACTTGACACTTGATCTATTAACTCTTACTTGAACGTATTTATTTTATGTATCATTTACAAGGAAACTTTACTTTTTAATAATTTACACAATGCTGTTGTGTTTTTAGTGGCTGTTACAGTCGGCTAATGTGTTGCATTCTAACAGCAACATCCAAATGGAAAATTGATGGCTTAAGCAATAGCGTAGAATAAGTCCTTTATTTAATGTCTACCCGCCTACTGTGCTGTTGCGCTGTAGTTGTCAACACATTGCTCACATTGCCTGCTGTTGCCCCCTGAAGGTAATGCCCAGTATGGCCAACAGCAAGAAGCATACCAGCAAGGCCCTCCCCAGCAGCAGGGTTACCCGCCACAACAGCAGTACCCAGGCCAACAGGGCTACCCACCACAGCAGCAGGCTTACGGTGAGTTATCTTCTTTCAAACAGGAACACATATTTTTCCTGTAGGAGGCACTGTCGTCTCTCTTTAGCCACCCTTTTTTTTTTGACTGTTGAATAATTCCTCCTGAGCGAGCTGGTGGTTCCTGCCCCTTGGAAATGTAACTGTGCCAGATGCATGTCAAGACATCATCAAGAGCAAGGAATTAAAGGACCACCTTAATGAATGGTTGGGGGATTGGAGCTTGGTGGAAGAGAAATTTAATCAGTAGTGGTGACTGGCACCACATTAGCATTTCTCCTGGTGCTGCAGTTTGATGTGACACACTGTTCTGAGGGAGTGTGAGAGGTGCTTTGGCTGATGGGTACAGACATTGGGCAAACCGTGTGTGTAGACCGCCAGCCAAACATTTTCTACTCCTTGCATTTTGGATAAATAATTAAGCAAAGACATACTTAAATCAGTAAACATACATATTAAAGAATAGGTACAAGTTAAGTGAAAGGACAAGGCGCAAGCTAGCTATTTTCTAGCTAACTATGCTAGCTATTGTCACCATTAATGCCATTAATGTTTACATGTTTGCATGTCCTCCTGCGCAGTGATTCAGCTCACTGGTGTAATTTGGTAGAAAGAAACAAGGTTTGTGGATTATCCTTTGTAACCAGGTCATGATTTCTGGAAAAACAGATTGCTGTTTCACTTGAATTCTTCTGAGGCTTTGAGCACCACAAACCGAGTACCGTCTCGTTCAATTATATTTGAGAGAAGGCAGACATCTCTAAGGTGGATGTCAAAACTCAACAACTCGCACCAAAAGCATTCTGGATGGATTAAAAAAAGCACTATGAGCGAGAGGGAAAATATGTATTTTTCATTTTGCGGTGAACCGTCCCTAAGTTAAAACACTTAGTTCTGTACTTTTATTTTCTAACTTTAGGTTATTCACAATGAGTACGTGACTTTGCAATTTAACCAAAATGAATAAATGATGAAAAAAACGTTCCACATGCAATGTAAGTATTTAAGCTCCTGCAGCTCTTTGGTCTTTTTCTGCCTCATCCCATTTTTCAGTGAAACTTTCCATCACTCAGCCTCTATCTGAACCAGAGCTCATGTCAGTAATGAGCTAGCGGAGAGGCTGTGAGGTGAGATCCATCTGGCACGCACGCATGCCTTCTCTCGCAGGCCCCCACAAGGTTATGCTCAACAGCATAAGGCATTATGAGCGCCTAACGATGCTGCGTGGGCCTCATTTGACTTGAGCCCCAGTCAAGCTTCGCTCGGTCCTTCACAGCACCTGCATAGACAGCTACAGTGTACGGGGGCTGATGAAGTGATTTTGATTTTTTTTTCTCCTCTATTTTTTTTTAATGAAGCCTGCTCCTGTAATGAAGACCAACAGAATCCTTGATGTCTCGTTGCATTAGGGAACCACCGCCTGGCTCCAACTTGACTCACTCATTCTCATTCATTACTGAGTCAGGCATTGTGGAGGCAGCCTAAACAAATGGGTCTGACATATCCACCATCCTCTTTGTCATCCATCAGCTTTTTTATTGCAACCCATTAGTGATGGTAAACTAACAGGGAGTCCCCAGAGTTCTCGGAGTAACAAGTAGGAAACGGTTAATGAGCAAAACTTTAGGCCGTTTTCACACTGGGTTGCTTTGTTGGAGTCCAAACCTGAGTTTCGATTGTTTCATGTTTCTCTAAGCAGGTGATGAGACCGAAAGACTGCACTTTGCGTAAAGAAGAAGGGGAAAAAAAGCACAACCTCTACTCTTTTAATCATGCAGCATTGAGTGTTATTTAGTGTCGACCTGCAATGATTACGTGATAAGTTAACTATTAGATGAATTGCCAACTTGTTTAATAACCATTTAATCTGTTTGAGTAATTTTTAAGACTAAGGAGGGGGAAAAAAGTCTAATTACTCTGATTCCAGCTACTTAAATTTGACTATTTTATGTTTTTTGACTCTGCTATGAAAGTAAATAAGTAGCTTTGGGTTGTGGACCAAACAAGATATTTGAGGAAGTCTTGATCTCTTGAGAAACACTGACATTATGCACAATTTTCTGCCATTTTATAGACCAAACATCTGATTGATTAATCAAGAAAATAATCAGTTGATCAGCGTGAAAATAATTGGTCTTTGCAGCCCTAAATCAGTGGTCATTCATCAGTTTGACCTTTTTTGTCTTTTTTATTTATATAGTTCTTTTCTTAACAAAGTGCTGAACAACATCAAATAAACTGAAAATATAAAGACATATCAATACATTTCCTAAGGCGTGTACAAAGAGGTTTTAAAAAGAGACTTTACTCTGTCAAGCGTGCATCATTTTAAACTGAGTTCTTAATATTTTTATCGTAGGTCCCTCTCAAAGTGGCCCAGGACAGTATCCTAACTATCCTCAGGGGCAGGGGCAGCAGTATGGGGCCTATCGCCCTCCTCAACCTGGACCCCCACAGGGCCAGCAGCAACGGCCCTATGGCTACGACCAGGTGAGTATATCCAAACCATTAGACCGCCACTAAGACTAGTTTATATATTTGTCGTAGTTTGTCCCTTATTGTGTTTATGCCAGACTATTTATATATTTGTGTAGAGAAACCAGAAGTTAGAACGTAAACATTGAAGAGTAGTCTGTTATGCATGCTGTCATCGTATTTGGGGGTTAAATCAAATCCGAAACAGAGTGTATATGTTACTATTGTCTTGTTAATTTGACTTGCATATCCTGGCTAATATGGTATGCCAATACAGTGAAATATGGGCTTAAAGAGGACTCTTCCTTAAACGTGATGCAGACTGCTCTAGTGTTTAAAGGGAGATCTATTTGTTGCCCTGTATTTCCTGTGGTCTTATGTGGGGACCACAGCTACACTTTGATATCTTTATCTTTGAATATTCAGGGGCACATGAGGAAATAAAGACCCGGGGATTTGAACCCCTGACTAGCTCTGTAAGAAGCAAAGGTAATGGTTGCTGTGAAGACCTCAATGTCCAATCTAGACTTTTTGACCACCTAGCCTTAATTTGCATTTGTTTTGTTTTCTTCTGTCTCTCTTTTATTCTTTATCTCCCTCTTCCATCTGTCTCTTTTTCTTTCTTGAACCTTTTTTCTTTTTGTATTCTTTATTTTATTATTAACCAGGGGTCGAATTGTAAGTCATGAGGTCCAGAAACACAGCATGCTTAGTCTGCAGCGAGACAGCCAAAAGCCTAGTGCCTTGGCTGTGTCCTTTAATCTCTGTAATTTACAACACTGGTTTGGATGACTATTGTGCTTATGATTACGCTCATATATTCCAATTAAAATGTTTACCAGAATGTCAAATCATAGTTTGTTTTCCAAATTTGTCTCCATGTATTTTCCATTGATGCCAAACACATACTTCGACCCCTGTTTAGAAATGCATCAACTACTGTTCTTGCACTGAATTTGTCTCACTTGAAGCTACTGTCCACTATTTATTAATGAGGAAAAAAAAACAAACCTCCTCAGCCATGCTGCTGCCGAAACCTGAGGTATGAAGTGAGAATTTAGAAGCTCACAAGTTGTGAGGCCATGCTGCCACCTGCTGGTCAACACCGGCACATGCAGCCATAAATCATGGTTTGCAGTAGGATATGGTTGAAACCACAGATGTTTGCACCCTATTGAGATTTGTGAATATAAGCTTTTTACTCGTTTTTGAGAAGGTCAGTAATACGAGCCTGTCACATTTTCTCTCCACAGGGCCAGTATGGAAATTACCAGCAATGAGAGATGGTCACAGCAACCCACACAGCTCTCTGCCCTGGTCTCTGTCTGAGCTTTGACCTCTGGTCAGCTGCTAAGCAGACTTTAATGATGGTTGTAGCTCATTGAGATTCTCTCAGACACGAACGTACAACACCCAAAAACACAAGATACGATTCCCCTCATCTTCGGGCTCTTATCTTCGCCTATAAAATGTATTCTGTTAAACATGTACGTTGACTTAACAATGTCAAAGTCCATGACTCAACCTCTGGTCCAGTATGTCTCAAAGCAGCAATGCCTTAAAAAATGGAACTGCCTTATCCTTTAGCATTGCAGATTGTGAAACAGACTAACAAAATTTTTGGATATCAGAGTTGACTTTAAATGTACAGTTTCGATCTACTGTGGTGCATTGTTTCTCTATCCCTCAGCTCCTTGTTCATAAGAAGCAATAATGCCAGCAGTAGGGAAATGTGTGGGGGCCTGAAATGATGCACCAGACGAACTTCCCGCTAGGCCATGGTACATGTCTTGATGTATGTGATGATGATGTAAAAATATATTTTATGCTTTTTAGATCAAGCTAACTTTGTATAAGACATTGGAAACTAGTACTAAAGCTGTGTTGTTTATTTCATGAAGTGTATGTGTCAATGTTTTTTTTTTTTTATTCTTATCTTTAACGATGATCCCATCCAGCACGGTTTTTTTTTTCTTCTGTTTTTTTATTTCTTTGTGGTGTTGACTCGTATGACTATTCACTTGGTTCTGCTACTTCGGTTATACGGACACTGTATGAATTGTGTAAACGTAGAAAATGAAACAACATGAACAGAAATATTCAAATACTAACCGCATACCTGGAATTAGAAAAATGTTAAATGTCTGAAAACACATGAAACAATCTCTGTATTCTGTTAAGCTGTGTATCTAAGTCAATGAAAAATGTACAGCAAATTGGGCTCATGAGTATTTTTTTATTTTTGTTACTGCATTAACCTGACAGAATAATAACCTGACAGACACATGTGCCCAAAGTGGTGAAATGTAGCAGATGCCACTGCAAGTTGTAAGTTCATGCTCTCCGGCGCCCTTTTTTTCATCTATACAAGCACCTCAGTCTCGTCCATTGACTGCAAATTAGTGAGTGGGAAAGATCAAACTCAGTATATTACATATTTCTGACAAGTACTTTGTTTTGTTTGTCTTGACAATGCTGGAATCCCCTTTCCCCCTTTTTGAATAAACGTCTAAGTTGATGTCATTCAAATAGTGTTGTGTGTGTGAATAATGAAGTTACTGTCAAATATGTAACATAAGATGTGAAAATAATGTTCTGACATGGATTCCTTAATTTCACAGTAAAGACTGGTTGTGCAGTTTCATATCACTGGCTTGATATCTGTTTTATGGTGCATACTTTATTGATCCCATATGTACAGTGGCATAAAGAAGAGGAGTTTATTGTCCTCGGATATTGTTTATATGGCTGTTTTAATATTTTGCATTCTGCACCCCCATCCAAGTGGTCACATTTGTGTCATGGCAATGTATAACTGTACATTACAATAAATTGGAAGAATCTTTAATATATTTTTTGACTTGTGTTATTTATAGCATTTGACCTTTTTACTAATGAGCTCTTAACGTCCGTCCCGTCCTCGACAACATAAACAAGATGTGCCCTATTGGTGCCGTCATAATCTGACAGTATGATATAATTGTTTTGTCTTCATCTCCTATCTGGTAATCAGTTTCCAACTGATAATGACCCTGCGCCGCTCAGCAGCATGTCTGCTTTGTCCAGATGCATCCAGAGAGGTCCAGAGCACATTTACACCCAAAATTACCTTCCGTGTCCCTCTTTCCCCTTCTGCTCCCTCCAGAGAGGGAGAGGGACTACCTGTCACATTGGGGGGAGTGATACAGATGGTACACCAGATGTGTGGCCGAAGCACGTGATGGGAGAGCGGCGTTGGTGTTAAGAGGGCCACCGACTGCCTGGGCTGCCTCGGCGCCGATGATGAGTGTTTGCGTGTGGATGTGGGCGAGAAGAGCAGCTGAAGTGCTTTCGGGAGTGAAGGAACTTTTTTTCTTTAAAGTGCGCCTATGTATAAAATTTGTGTGTGTGCACTTGTGTAGACCCCGCTCA
>OMLP01000505.1:24273-35333 GCA_900302685.1 Spondyliosoma cantharus | reverse complement strand
TATATATATAGAGGACATTCTCACTCCAAAGCCTCTCTGTATGCGACCAGTCTCATAAACTCTTTGATATATGTACACAATTTGCCTGAGACATTTTTCTTTTCCAGGTCAGGAAAAATGGAAATGGCTTTTTCTTTCCACAGGAGTGCACATCTCAGTCAAACAGCATATTTATGTTTTTTGCTGCTGATTGAATTATTTTCCACTCCCTGTGTTCTCAGCTTGTGCTGGGAATTGAATCATTGCCTTTGAAACATGATTCACTGTTGCAACTGTTTTTTTTTCCTCTATTCAATTCCAAGGACTTGGCAACCTTGTCCTATTCAAACGTGTGCATTATTACCTTTTATTGTTAGCCATAAATGAATGGTGAGGTTGAGCACTCTAGAGGCAAGTGTAACACATTAGGGCTTGCATAATATCACATTTCAAGGCAAGAGTCAAACCCTCTGCAGTCCTGTGTTTCAACACCAAAGCTGCTACGCAGTAGACTATCAAGACACATCAGGGGGTATTCTAAAAAGCAATACCAACTCCTTTTATTGATGCAAAGAAAACATTTTGATTTCATTCCACATGCTTTTCAATAAAAGGTACATTTGAGTATCTGGTCCTTGACAAAAAATAATCACGGCTATGTCAGTGTTATCAGCATGGGTCCACATACTTACACCTTTCATTTAATAACTTGGTTTCTTTTGACCATTCAACTAGTATTTAACAGATACATACCAGAGGTAGAGTTTACATAATCCTGAGGTGCCTGGGAAAGTTCTCGTATAAACTCTGATAAGTACTGAGCAACAGGATACCTTTTAAAACTGGAGACGCCTTATCAGACAAAACCGTTTATGCAAGCAGATTGAATGTCAAACGTAAGCAATTATGCAAATAGAGAGTGTATCTTTTGATGGAAACTGTAAAACTAGAATTAAATGAAAAAAAATCATCATCACCCATGATGATCCCCAACTCTTTATTTTCATCATGCATGTATGCAATCTTTTGTCAGGTGGGTCTCTCTGAGGTCCTGTCTTTTTACTCATTTTAAGCATTCCTTTTATGAATTAACAGTTTTTCCTTCAATTTACCATTTCAATTTAAATGCTGTAAACTATAAAAGCTTGACTAGGCAATGATTGGCACAAACACTACATTAATATGAGTTCATTATTTATCACATCTCAATGAGCTGTGAGTGTTAGCAGGTGGACATGTACTTGGACAGATTGAGGATTTACCTGCTAGGTCAATGTCGGGATGCAAGCTCTGGAGCCAGCTACTGTAAATGGGTCACACTGAATGTAGGGGAGGATGGAGGAGGGTCATAGCCCAGGAGCAAAACGATCTCAGTTCAATACTACAGCTCCTCAAATCTACTCAATGTCTTGTGCTTCTGTGTATGTGTTAAAGATTAATTAAAGTGGTGAAGTGGTGTTATATTCAAGAAAAATGTTCCTAAATATCTCACAATAACTCCTAGAAGTCTAAATACAGTCACATATCGACATGCAAGGGCACCTTCCCTACAATGATGTAATTATGAAAAAACAATATGCAATCTGTTGGAAAAAGAATATGACAGATAGACAGTATAAATAACCCGTGAAGCACACTGACAGGCTGACATTTCCACCTTCTGTCACCGTCTTATTTCAGATGAAAAAGGATGTGGAAATTTGTGTCAATTAGGCTGCTTCCATTGAATTACCATTGTGTCAGTCGAGGGGTAAAATGTCATCCCTCTGACCCTCCTGTGGCTGTAAGCTCTGCTGTGTCATTACTGTACTGCTGGGTGGAGGGGCGGATGAGCGCCACTACAAGTGAGACTGGGAGGGGGGAAGGAGAAGGGGAGGTTACCAGGGGAGGACAGGCGTGTGGGTGTGTGTATGTTTGTGCATGTGTGGGGCTGTCTGGGGAGTGTTGCTGCCTGCTGACCTGGTCATCCATCAGACAGGGTCCATCCACCCCCCCCAAATCTCTGCCAGGCCTGGAATCTCCACATTAATTTCTCATCTGTGGCGCCCTAATGAGCTCCGCCTGCTCGTCCACCTCTGAGACCCTACTGATTATCAGACAGGGGGGCGACCATTTGTCAATGGCAAGAGGTGGCATTTACACTGCTGACCTTGCTGCCAAGGGGAGAGGAATCAAATGGGGGAGAAAATAGAAGAGTAGGAAAGGAAAGGAAAGGAAAGCAATCAGCAGCTCTGCAGCCCCACGCTATTTGCCGTCACAAGCACTGCCACGTGTTAAGATGATCTCTATCTGTCTGTGTGTCGGTCCTTTTTTTGGTTGAAGCATAAGGGGACTAAATCGAGATGTAATAATTTTATACTATCAACATCAACATTCCTTTTCTTTGTATCTGTGTGTGGAGGCTGTGATGGTGAGCTGTGGGACTGTGTGTACGCGCCTCAGAGGGAGCAGGGATTTGCCGGTTATTGGATGGAGGGGAGCGGTGTAGGTCTGTGACACCCGCTAACCTTGGCCAGGGCTACTGGGACTCTGGGGGTATCCATCACTGTGGCAGCCTCGAGACCCAGACCGGGGGAAAAGCCACAGAAGTTGCCGGGGGAGGGAAAAAAGCTAGTAAAAATTTAATGCACTCCGCAGAGCGGTCATGTCATACTTGGTTATGGAAAATAATCCCAGATGCCTGCAGTGCTAAAATGGAGCTGTAATGTGCTCGCCTCCTAACCCGGCCTGACAGCCATGATGTACGACTACCATTACCGGAAAATATCACTTCAACTAACCCGTGATCCGGCTCCGCTAAGGGTCATATTATCCATGAGGAACAAATTACACTCCCCCAAAGTAAATACAAATTTCCTACACTGACTGGGTACAAAGCACAGAGGGGGGAGGGGGCAGGCGGGAACGATACCTATGACAACGCTCTGCAGAGTGACAAGGATGATAAAGTACATGACAAATCACTGGCTGACAGAGTACTCTAGTGCAATCAGCCTCAGCCTCGGCCTAGCGAGCACCCACTCAAGCCTGTAAACACTACTCTCTTCCTTTGGAGGGGGCAAAACACATAATCTTTTAACGCTGACAAGTTGCTCTCTCCTTTTTATTACTCATCCTTCCCACTGCGGTGGAAAGAGGGAGGGTTTGGGGGATAGGAGGAGGATATAAAATGGTTTTATGTACAGTGCTGCAGAGTGATTGAGAAACTCGACTCTTCTGCTGTAATTGCCTGAGGGCAAACACAGCAAAACAATAAAGGAAGAGAAACAGCAAATATATTACCAGTTCAGATCTTTATTTTATGTCAAGGACAAACAGGTTCTCTCGGCTGCTCTAAAGCACCCACTTAGATCCCTCGCCTCCAATAAGAGCAAAGCACAGCAAATTACAGCACTCGGTTGCATGGCCATTAATAAGACACAAAGCATTTTCAAAATGGCATTTACAGCTTGTGGCTGCTGATAGAGCGAGTAAATAACACTTAGGAAAGGTGTGGCCTATATAAAGAAAAGCCCAGAGGCGAGGGAAAGAGAAATAAAGAATCTACAGAGTGATAAGTTCTGCAGATTAAAGCATGGAGTCATTGTCTTCACAAAAGGCCTCAGTAACGACTGATGAACAGTTAAACTGGAAAAAGCACTTGAGCACTAGCAGATATTCATACTAAAACGTTTGACTGGCAGTTTCAATGTGCCACTTGCTCGCAAAAAATCACTTAAGCATTAGCAAGTCCAGACGGAGTGAGTGCCTGAGCGCTCTTGACAACATTACAAAGACTGCTAAGAAATGTTGGAGAAATTTGCCGCAGTTCAATCAAACAAGATTATGTTGAGTGAATGTTTCTCTGCATACATTTTTTGTTTTTACATGTTCATAATGATAAAGTATAATTATAAAGGCCAGGTGCATTTAAACTCAGTATAAAGTATATTGCTAATGTGGGTTACTTTTAACTGTGAGGTTTTACAGCTCCGGAACCTGCACATGTTGAGGCTTGGGGGATTTTTCAAAGCCTCCTAAATGGTCTCAGATGCTGGAAAACCTGTTGGTGTTAACTACACCATGAAACAAGCAATGTTATTGGTGCTTTGGCGGATGCACATGAAAGACACCTGAGGCGATCGAGCTCTTTTCAGTGCGCTCTCCTGCCAGTAAAGCGGAGCATCATAACTGGGAACAAGCTGCTCTAAATGAGCAGGCCAGTCCTGCCTAGACCTAATAAAAATGACCACCTGATCCTGCCTGGACCCACCAAAAGGAGAGAATGTGGAGAGGATGAGAGCAAGAGCACATTTTGCTGACGGACTGTGTTTCAGGAGTGGAAGATGGGCCAAGCCACATGATAGAGACAGACAGACGAGGACATCCTCGCCAGAAAAAGCTTTGAGAGGAGGATTTTGGCCTCTCAGCAGGCATTTTTGCTTGCATTCCACTGCCAATTCAGACACCACATGAATTCCACTTTACAGTATAGGATGAAAAGAAGGCAAATCGTCCCATTTTATACTTGCCACATAATAAGACTGAAATGAGCTGTAAATAGTGAGGCACATGTGCATTAGTTCGGTTTCTGTGTATTTTTGTGTAGATAAGGAACTAGACATGTGGGGACGCACAATCAACTACATGAATTATCAAATAATAACCACACATACACATAAATATTTCAGACACATTTTTTACACATGGCGTAGATCTTTAGTGCAGAAGCATTCAAGCGTTCCTTCTCATTGTCTGAGCTCTGACTGGACTGCTTGATTCTGATGGAGATAAAGGGAGCCTGCTGTAATGGGGGCCTTAGCATAGAAGCTAATGATAACGCATATAGGGCTAATAACACCAGCTTTGTGTGGCAAGTGACTGCAGCAAGCCTGCCTCCTACCTGTCTCCCACTATGCCATTAACATGTCATGTTGGAGAGGGCCCATCCTACAGGTCACTTTATAATGAGCAAATGCTCTGACAGTTTCCAACACATGCAGACACACACTTGCACACAAACA
Organism: Spondyliosoma cantharus; assembly: GCA_900302685.1. Lineage (NCBI taxonomy): Eukaryota > Metazoa > Chordata > Actinopteri > Spariformes > Sparidae > Spondyliosoma > Spondyliosoma cantharus. The sequence continues at coordinate 30,351 of OMLP01000505.1, read as the reverse complement.
CATGAGCAGAATTGTGAGCACACATACTCTGAGATGCGAATAGCTGTCTCTTATCTGAGTCTGGCAGCTCCCGCCGACACGGCAGAGGCCTTCTACACCAGGCAGAACGTGATTTCTCCTGGGAACACTTTTTCCATTTCCTGCTTTTGAAGGGAAACTAAATAAGCCACGTTTGTCCTCATCTGAATACATTTGACCCATTAAAACGACTCTGCTCTCCCGCGTCCTTCTCTGCTCTGGTGTTGTAAAGTAGACCGCGTCGCCCACAGAATGCAAATGACAACAGCAGCAGTGGGCACAGTGTGCCTGGTGCCTGGCAAGAGCAGATAGTGGCAGAGGTGACGTGGACTGAGGAGGGGGTAAAAGTGTTGAGTGGGAGCTCCAATTACTCCCTCACACTGAGGAGGAACACATGAGTCAACTCCTGTCATAGGGGTCCGCTATTTACTAATTCACTCCTCTGTTACTTTAACACACAATTAATCAATGACAGCAAGGTGTAGTTGGTGCTGTTCATCAGGAGCGTAACGTGAGCCAGGGTGAATTAATACAGTCACTGGGGGGATTACAGCTTACCATGCTCTCTCTCTCTTCCTGAAACAAAAAGGAATTGCCACAGAGACAGGAGCAATTTAAATCGACAACACTGAGTAATGACTCAATTTGCTGCACAGTCTAAACACCACAAGCAAATGGTATTACTAAATTATTGGAGTGGATCTAGATCTTAGAAGTTGTTGGATAATATGGCTGCTCGTAGAATCTGTGAGGTACGCTCAAACTGTGAATACCTGGACATTACAAATGGAGCTGCTCTGAAAACGATACGGATGGACAAAAACAAACTTGTAGATATTTACAAGCACTTCGATATGTAATTGTTAAACCTCTGCTTTGACCAAAATGTGGCAGCCCTTGATGCCAATGTTGCTTCATGCTTCTATCTTTATTTTGCATTGCTACTAAATTAGATAATTCAATCTTGCCAATAGGAAAGGATTAGAAGCCTTGTTAGAGTGGCCTAAAAATTGGGGTTAAATGTCCAGTGTGTAGGATTTAGGGGGACCAAACAGCAAACAGCAAACATTGATATAATATTCATAATTATGTTTGCATTGTGTATAATCACCCGAAACTAAGAAACATTGTGTTTTTTAGAAGAACAAGCCTTCAAAATCCACAGAGGGGACACGTCCTCTTCCACAGTCTTTTCTACAGTAGCACAGAAGGGACAAACTTAACACTGGCTCAAGTGAAGGCCTTTCATGTTTGTGGCCACCATAGGGGAGAGTGAAGCGAGTGATCCTACACATTCGATCTTCAAGTCACTAACATCTTCAAGACACAGCTGAAAATGAAAATTATGCAGACTCCCTAAACCATCATCTGTATTTGCTTTTCTTCTTTTTCTTCTTCTTCTTTTCTTCTCTTTAGCTTTAGGAGTTTAGCTTTTTTATTGATTTCCAGTATTTGCATTCATACACCGTAAACTTCTTAGCAAATATATGACAGTGTTACAATACAGGAAGATGCTGCAGATCTTGACAGTAGGAGTGCTGATTGAGACTATATGCACAGAAATAAGCAACGAACACCTTATAAAGGTAATTGTGTTACTTTTAATTAGCAGCGTATCTCAACAAAAAAAAGATAAATAGGCAGATGGGAAGTTAAATAGATGGGTAGATATAGCAAAGGATATACGAACACAGTCGCTGTGCTGAATACTGTGTTAATGTTAGACTTTAAGCAAAAGTCCACACCTCTAACCCTGGCTGTCACAGCAGTCTCATTTAAATGTCATCTAAATCCTAAAAACCCAGAACAGTTCGATTTAGATTTTGCACATCATTAAGTCATTTATAATTAATGTGCAGCTAATTAAGGCTTTCTCATAGTTAACAGGACGTTTAATTCTAATTACATTGAATTCTTAGCCTTTAAGATACTCTAACATTTTAATCTTACTGAAACTTGATGAAGGATGCCTGAAATGACCCAAGCACATTTAATAGTATATGGAAAAAAATCACAACTTACCTTGTCATCTTGGTCACTCTCGGTGTCACACTGCAAAGACACAAGAAGAAAGGCCAAGCTGAAAATGAGGAGTAATATGTCACATCTTTGTGTTATAACTTCTTGGTCTGTATTCAATTTTAACACCTGTGAGAGTCATGATCTAATTTACATTTGTAAATGGCATATCTTATCATATACTCATATTCAGTGTCTGAATATCATTAGATCACTTCATTAGTCGACACAAGCACCGGAATGTCAAACAAAGCAAATTTCTCGTATGTAGCCGTGCCCTTGTTAACACTGAAATGTATGTGAAACTCAGACGGAGCTGGAATCTCAAAACGCTAACCACCACTAGAATTATAATTCCATGATGTCTGCTCCTGCTTGAGGCTGGGAAGGAGAAATGACAAGAAGAGGAAGGGAACTTTGTAATGGAGGGAGGAAAAAGTGGTTAGATTTCATTTTTTCTTTCCAATTTCAATTTCAAGGTCCACTTAATTCTTTATCAACTAATTAGTGTGATGCTGGGTGACTGGCGGCCCTCAACGTTGTGCATATGGCTGAGGTGCAGAGAAGCACTGGAGTCGGTAATGAAGAAGGCACTGGGGGGGAATATGGGCAGGGGTTGGCACAGTGCGTGTGTGTGTAGGCGGGGAGGGGTTGGTGGGTGTCGATTAAAGTAGGGAGGGAGTGAAGGAAGGGGGTGAAATGATTGACAGCCCAGGGAGTGAGCGACAGAAAACCCTGTCGTTTTTTTTTTTTCGTTCTCTCCCTCTTTTTTGCTTCCATCTCTTGTTTTTTGCTGATCCGGGGCCCTGCAGAGCTCAAAGGTAGCTGGCTGGGCTGGTAGCTGGTCTGTTTCTGAGGCTGGATGGTAAAAAGAGGCCTTGCGAGCTCAGCAGGAGCATAGCATCCAATTTACAGGCCTGTCCCACACGGCCCCAGGGGCCGCCCGCGGCACACTGCCATGATGGTCAGCTCCAGCAGCTCATAAATTATGCAGAGGCAATAAACGCACTGGGCAAACACTCCTCAGACGTTTCCCTGCTCTCCATTTCTCTCTCACTCTGTTTCTCCACCACCAACATCATTTCACCCCCCCATTTTAATAGTGTGCAGAGAGCCTGTCGCCCTATAGAGTGTTAGCTGGAAGAATAAATAAGGGTAATGTAGACGAGTGAGGATTCTGATTACACGTGAATGTCCGTGTTAAACAAAAACTGCACACTGTGTGCATTTATGCACCTCTTTTCTTGCTTGTGAATAATAGGCGTGTCGGCCTCCCACACAGGACTGACTAATGCAGCAGCAGACAAGATCTGATGAGCAGTATTAACCATCTCAATTGCCTCCATGCGTTTAGGCTTCTCAGAATGTGACAACAGTAAAGTAACCAAGCACTCATTAGCTGCTTCTCTGCCTGCACACAATTCACACCCGGGAACACAGGCATGAAAGGGGTTCAAATAATGGACATCATTTTAGATTTTCCACTGTGTTGTGATCCATAAAAAAACACTACTTGCCTTTCTTTCTCATGTTCCCTTTTTTTTGGTCTCCCTCCTTCCCCCTGTTCCCTGGCTGTGCAGCCAATTGCTTTGATTGCCAAGATAGAAGCCGGCTGGAATGACTTGCCCTTGCTTGTGAAGCAAATGGAACATGCTAATGGAACTCATCGTATTACCCGATGCAAAAGTGCCATAGCTCATTACTTTAAGATAAAAGGATATCATTGTAGACGGCAAGCAGAATTGACTTTCTGTGCTGCGACTTGATGATGATTTAATCAACTGCTCTCTTTCACTTCTCATCCCTGCGCCTGTCGCTTCCGCAGGTGCCACTAAACGAAGCACTCACATGGCTAGTGGGGAAGAGAAAAGAAAAGAAATTGCTGTCATTATTTTTTTTCCCTAGGAATAGAGGTATGCAAATTTCCCAGAGCGACAAAGGGAGGAAAAAAGGGAAAACTTAATAAAATGGAAATACCTTTATAATGAGCAAAGTAAAAAATCCTGACATCAGGCCCGACAGGCAAGGACAGGCAATTTGATTGTCCTTACAGTGCAGACACCAAAGCTCCCTCGAACTCGCTGCTCAAGTGTAGAGCAAAAAGTGACAAATAATATCTCTAAAAGATAAAAAAAAAACACATCTCAGGCATACAAACAAGCCAGAGCTGTCACTCAGTGATAAGTGATCATAGTGAACTAATGCGTTGCCTCATGCATAAAGCAACCTGAGGCGGGGGAGAAGAATCCCTGTATATCTGGAAATTTTCTCGCTCCTTGTATTTCTACTTACCGAGTCTTACATTAGAAACAGAGACGGGAAGCGAGAAATTCTTGGCTTTGCACTTGGTAGTTGGAAACGTCAAGAATGATTGGTAGACCTCATCTTTAATAACTGAGGTATGGAATTGTTTTAGGAGGTAAGCATGAGCTCAAAATTTCAGTTATTGCTACTGACGGGTGGGTATGAATAAATCTCCAAAGCTATGGTTAACTGTAATGTCAAAAACATTTTACACCAAATCCTCGGAGGCCTTGGCTAATGAAAAGACATATGTCAGAGGTTTAAAATGACTGACAAAAATGAATATATTACGGCGAAGAAAGGAAAAACTCAAAAACAATGGTGCCATTGAGATCAGTAGAGCTAGCTCCCTGACAGGCTGAGGTAGGAAATGGGTCTTATTTAAAGCAACAGTCATGTACAATAAGGAAACCATTATCTCTGGGAGGGGGCTGACAAGGAAAAGTGATACTCTACCCAGACCCACTGCTATTTACACAGGACCAGCATTATACTGTACAGCAGGACTCGAGTGTTAAGTTTAAGTAACACAGGAATGTCAAACATTAGCTTCAGCTCTAAGAGCTGTTGATGTTGGCCTGTATCCGGAGCACTTCTGATTGCCCCTCTGCTCTCACCCGGGCCTCTCTCTTGGCTGAGTGCTCTTACAAATTTCCCTGTGCTCTGTCCAAGCGTCGAGCCTGTTGTTTATATTGGTCTGAAATAAGGAGTAAATTATTCTTGTCCTAAATCCTCTCCAGCTGAGAGTAATGCTGGCCCAATACAAGGGGAACATAAGGTGCCATGGGCTGAATGCTAAACGATGTAGCTATGCTATCGTCCGTAGCAGCAGGGCTCACCAAAGTCTCCTGCCAGAGCTGCCCACAAAAAAATGTCTGTACTAAAGAGGTGACCACATCACATGAGGATGCGTGCAAGGCAAGTATGCCATGTTCCCTTTTTCCAACATAACCTTCTGGAAATCCACTGGTCCACAAATGCTAACAGATGTTAAATCAATCAAGAAAAAATGACATGCGTAAACAATATTTTCTAAAGGCAAACAGAATGTGTTTAACAGGCTTACTATGATTTCAAATCCTCCAGTGTTACAAGTTGTCTCCATGCTAATATTTCCTTAAACGGCATCTTCTTATGTCTGGAACTGTGAAGGATGCATGTTGTCGCCCCCATGAGTGACATTAGCCTCGGGTTATGCTGGTTGCTATCCACGACCTTAGAATTAATTATGGTTGATATGGGCTTCATTAAAGCGGCCCGTTGCACTAAGGTTGGTGTCTGTTTATCAGCCTGAGCCAGGTTGTCCTGCAGGATGGCTGAAGGGGTTAAAGCCCGGGGAAGGAGCCAACCTGCCTGCATGCCTGGGAGCTGGAAGGACAGCATGAAGGATGGCAGCCATTGCCAGGGTCAGCTCTGACAGTGCCAATTTGATGTGTTGTCGTCAAGGGCTCCTCACTCCCTCCTCCTAACAGCTCCTTCCTGATATAGCTGCGTGTCCTGATGGTTTTCTGATGCAAACAGTCACATGGCAAAATGGTTTTCTCCCCTTCCGCTGCATCCTCCTCCATCTGCTGCTGGGGCCTGGGTGCCGCCGACCGCCTGCCTGTCACAGCGTGCGTGGAAATTAGCTGGGGAGGAGGTGCTCGCTTGTGCTAATTACATTTTAATCATTGGAAATGTGTTGGCAAATCAAGCCTTGATTGCCATCTTGGAGCCCAGTGCTCTTCTCTGCAGGTT